>PVJL010007867.1:0-73130 GCA_004026885.1 Lyroderma lyra | reverse complement strand
TTTATCCAGTCATCTGTCGCAGGGACCTTTGGTTGTTTCCATGTTTTGGCCACTGTGAACAGCGCTGCGATGAACATTGGGGTACATAAGTCTTTGCG
Source organism: Lyroderma lyra (assembly GCA_004026885.1). Taxonomy (NCBI): domain Eukaryota; kingdom Metazoa; phylum Chordata; class Mammalia; order Chiroptera; family Megadermatidae; genus Lyroderma; species Lyroderma lyra. The sequence continues at coordinate 73,032 of PVJL010007867.1, read as the reverse complement.
GACAAAGGTTTTCAAGTTCTTTGGGTAGATCCCCAGAAGGGGGATTGCTGGGTCAAATGGTAGCTCCATTCCCAATTTTCTGAGGAACCTCCACACTGCCTGATAAATTTTCTTTTGTTCAGGAGAGGCACTTTAATGATTTTCAGTCTGTAATTATTTCATTAGCTGAGGAGTTTAACAGGATTAAAGGCTGATGCCCCCTGAATGCATACATTTACTAAAGCTTATTTTTATATTTTGAAAGAAAAAAGTTACAGAGTACTTAAATTTTCATCAGTTTAAATAATTGTTTTTTTCTGAGAATTTTATCAAGAAATAAATGCATTTGGGCTTTTAGAATTTGAATTGAATAATATGTACCTTTCTGTTCATTTTCAGTAATTATGAAGATACATCATCTTCTATGTCTTAAAGCAGTGGTTCTCAACCTTCCTAATGCCACGACCCTTTAATACAGTACCTCATGTTGTGGTGACCCCCGACCATAAAATTATTGGTAGCTGCTCTCTACACATGTGTGACTGGTCCGCAGAAATACATTATGTGTTTTCCGATGGTCTTAGGCGACCCATGTGAAAGGGTTGTTCGACCCCCAAAGGGGTCGCGACCCACAAGTTGAGACCTGCTGTTAAGGTCTTGCTTCATGAAAAGTCACTGAAAATCAGTAGTGCACAGTCTAATTAGGTGTTGTCACACTCATTATGTGACCTCAGACACATTATTGTCTTTGAATATCAATTTTATCAACTATAAAATGACTTCATAAGTACTTATATTTTCTACTTTAAAAAATGAGAATGTATTACTTGTGTAATTTGTTAAAGCTTGTATATTTTTTCTTAATTAGAAAAAAACAAAAACAAAACCTGCCCTGCCACCCTTAGAGAATTGCTATAAGAATGAAATAGGATGATCTACACTGCAGCATTGAGATCGGCACAGCGCCTTATGAAATGGTTACTGGTCATTATTATAGCGAATATTTGGTGGGTGAAGAACATAATTCTATTGACGGGGACTGGGTGGAAATCATTCTTTCTCACTTTTGCTAAAGCATTCTTAGATCACCACTATAGATAGCGTTTTCCCACATTAAAGCATCCTGAATAGTGTCTAGAAGGGCATTCTGTACGACGCAGTTTGGCGTCACCCATTACGAGCCCTGGGGTGAGCTCCCAGGCTTTGTTTCAGAAGGCGCCCTGGAATGGCTCAGGCGTCGGCACCAGCTTCCCAGCCATTTGCTCTGTCTGCTTCGCCAATTCCTTTTCAGCCCGGTCCTTTGCTTTTCTGATTTTTCTTTTTCTATGTTTCCGAGGCTTTAACCCTGTGTGGGAAGAAACCCTGACATTTACAGTCCACATGCCAGAAATAGCTTTGGTTCGGTTCCTCGTGTGGGATCACGATCCTATTGGACGAGACTTTGTTGGGCAAAGAACCGTGACCTTCAGCAGCTTGGTGCCTGGTAGGTACGGGCTGGCCTGTTCCCTCTAGACTGACCATTCTGTTTTCTTTAGATTTAATGTATGTGATTGCACAATATATAAACCTGTTGTATGATCATGTGAGTATCAGCGTGCTTCGTGCAATGTAAAGAGCTACAGTAAAGTCAGACACTTCATTCACCTGCACCCGTGGGAAAGCCAAAAGTTCAACTGAAAGGAAACGACTTTTCTCTGCTTTTGTCAGGCTACCGGCACGTCTATTTGGAAGGACTGACCGAAGCGTCCATATTCGTCCACATCACAATCAATGAAATCTACGGAAAGGTGAGAACGCTGATAGGATTTAGGGCCACATGCAACAATGATATGGCCCTTAACCAAGTTATTTATTGACTAATTGTCTCAAAGGAATGTACACCTCATCAAAGTGTTCTTTCGCAGAAAACAGTAGGGATGCCCAGTGTGCCCACCCATGGTGCTAGCCCGCCCTCAGCTCACAGTCCACAGTTGCTCCTTCTGTCCTTTAGGGGTGTGTCCTCATTCCTTCCACCCAGGGGACCTCTCTGGACTTAGGAGTGAACTACTGTTCCTGAGGTCATTATTTGTCTGGCAAAACAGTGAAGATATAGTTAAACATTGAATTTGAATTCTTAAAAACTCCCAGCTGGCTGCGGTGGGAGATGTAATGTCTCCGAAGTCTGAGGAACCACTTGTGCTAACCAAGCTGTGACCCCAGCCGGTTCTAGGCAGGATGCTTTTGTGTGATGCCATTGTATGTAACCTTAAACTCATGAATGAGTTTGAAGCCACCGCCAGGACTTAAACAAAAGAGACCACACAAATGCATTCTGCCTGATGCTGCTCTCTTCATTCTAGAGTGCTCTTGAGGTTTACAACTCAACAGGCTGTCCTCAGGTCATGCCACGTAACCGGGGCCTTGGGCACCGGAATGCATTTCCAGGCCCCGATGTGATGTGGAGGGACTGGAAGAGAGCTGGATAAAGCCCTGAATGTTCAGCGCTCTTTTTCAGAAATTCTTTGTAGCCTGGAGCTTCTGCCTCAGAGGCATTTACGTCCCACGTGCCTCAGCTTCCTCATCTGTAAACGTGGAGTACAGTAGTACCTCCCCACAATATCAGCCAGGCAGTGTGTTAGCCCTAGACATCTGCCCAGCTCACAGCAAATGCTCAACAATGCCAGTGAATATTAACAGTATTGTGACGACAAGCCAATAGCTAGGCAATGGGCCATTCAGTCTAAATTAGGGGTACATGTTTATCCTCATGTCAGTCAGGATCAGGAGCTCTAAGGGTCCTAATGTCCACGCGTGATGAAGTTTCCTTCCCTGACTTTCTATGTTGAGTCCTGGGTTTGGGTTTGTGCTGCCCGCCGAGGACTTCCCTTTAGCCTACATACACACAAATGTAAAAGATCAAAAATCGGTTCTTAAATTTCTGCGAATCGCAGGTTAACTAAGTAGTTTCTCTAGCGTTTATCACACTTGAGGGAAACAGGAAAATTCAGAAGTTGTTTAACACTTGAGCCAGTAATGAAAACATTGAAAAGTAACTGCTCCATAGGACTTACCTGTCGTAAATGAGTGTGCTCTTACGGGTCACATTAGCTGTCGCTTTCGAGGCCTGTTCGGGTTGGGGCGCAATAGCCATAATGTGGCGGTGGTACGAGGGGCAGTGAATGAGCCCGTGGCCGAACCCCCCCCCAGAAACTGGAGAAAGGGGTTTATCAAAGCAATTGCATTCTTTTCCTTTTTGCGTGTGCCACCTTCTTGAACGAGCCCCGATTATGTTTTGTTTGTTTTTTCCCTTGCAGTGGAGCCCTTTAATACTCAACCCCAGTTATACTATATTGCACTTTCTAGGAGCTACGAAGGTAGTTGCTCAGCATGGTGCTGTGTGCTCGCTGGCGTATTTCTTTTTCAATGGTTATGGCAGCATGCTCTCATGTCACTCCATTTTCCCGCTTCCCACTTTGAAACATGCGTCTATTGCTTTAAGGTGACTGGAGCTCTTAACAGTCTGGTAACTGTGGAAACTTGTCCTATGGCCTGTCACCTCTGGGTAGGAGACTCTGGGAGAGCTTGGTCGTGGAAACGGAAGGCTGCCTTCCTCACCAAGTAGGGCTGAGAAGACGTGCATGGCCTAGTGCAAACATGCTGTGAGCTGCTGTGTCCTGGTTTCACTAGACTCCCAGTGGCTGTAAAATTTCACTTTGTATCCATTTTTCATGGAGCTGTCATTTAAAAGGCAAGGGGTTGGCACAGTGGGATTTGCTTGACTTGGGGTTGGTCCTTTTGTATCTTCAGAACAGACAGCTCCAAGGTCTGAAGGGACTGTTCAATAAGAATCCCAGGCACGGTTCCTCCGAAAACAATTCCCATTATGTTCGGAAGCGATCCATTGGAGATAGAATTTTGCGGCGCACGGCCAGCGCTCCGGCCAAAGGCAGAAAAAAGAGCAAAATGGGCTTCCAGGAAATGGTGGAGATCAGAGATTCTGTGTCCGAGCCTGCGCGAGACCAAGACGGTGTCCTGAGGAGGACCGCCCGGAGTTTGCAAGCGCGCCCTGTCTCCATGCCTGTGGACAGAAGTTTCTTGGGCGCTTTGTCGCTGCCTGTCTCCGAAACAGCAAAAGACACTGAAGGAAAAGAAAACTCTCTGGGTAAGATACTTTCTTGCTCATAAAGCCCGGTAAGCTGCATTTTGTTCTCTGCTTATAGTTATGACGAGGTGGGCTAGGCATTCCCCATCTTTTCCCCTAATGTGAGCACAGTGCTTTTCTCACATCAAGAACTTGATAGTGAAGCCCCAGAACTCCGGACCTCTGTCAGTGAGTGACTCCTTCTCCTGCCTTATTTAGGTAATATAAACGCCAAAATTGTCTATTTGATGTCGCTGCAACAAACATGTTTTAATTAAATCAGAATCATCTCACACAACTGGAATGAAATGCCTATTTCTTTTGTCAAAATTCTCCTTTTATCGTACAATCTAGTTTCAATGGTCTATTTTCCCACAAACACCATATTATTTGTATTGATTTTTATTGTATGTTATTCTATAGAGAGAAACCAATCTTTGAATGATTTATTTGAAGGCGAGAAAAGGAGTTTAAACATTGAAAATTTTGCTAAGAGCAATTATCAGAAGAGATGAGATATGTACTTTAAAATTTATTTCAAAAGTCTATTTTGGGGGAAACATAAAGCTGTATTCGATAGAAATCGGCAATAGTATTACTAATGCCAAAATTAAGATGTTAATACCCCCGGGTGAGTTAGGAAGCGATATTGAGGTGATATTTCTTTCCTCCCTTGAAGGACCAATTATATATGAGAGCTGTCCGGGAAGTCCCCAGCCCTGTGACGGTTCTCATTATACTGACAACGCGGACTTTTCCCACACAGCCCTCATACGTTATTCATTCAGACAGACAGATACAAACACGCAAACAACTTGTGGTAAATATGGAGCAATACCTAAGCATGGAACGATTCAAGTTATAATGTAGAAAACAGTATTGAGGAGAAAATAGGGAATACACAATTCTAGACGTCCCCGTCGCTGTTTCTCTACAGAAGCTTACGGTGACTTTCTGTGATGGTGACATCGCAGGATGTTGCATATTATTCTTTCTAATTGTTGAGTTTATCAAACTTTTAAGATGAAATTTTTTTTTTAGTTAGAAAAATATTCGATAAGTTAAATAAATGCTTCTTTCTTGTATATCATATCTGAAAGCATTTATACACTATTAAAATCTGACGAAGAATACTTGAACACTTAATATTGTATTAGCTCTATACTAACCATAATGGAGTAGCCCAAATTACTACGAATTGTGTGTTTTTTAGTTTTCCCCACTGTGCTTGATATTTTACTGCCCCTTTTTAGGGCAGAATGCAATATGAAATGTGTGTAGTATATTAAAAACAGAAATACAATGAACAGAAAATTAGGTAATAGCAATGGCATAGAATTTGTGACCCATTCTTGACTTTTACATTTTAAAGATATTGATATTTTAATACATTTATTGCAGCTTTCAATTTGTTTTAGAAATTAATTAAATTAGATCTTTTGCCAAAATGTTTTTTTTAATGATATAACTTGTGCTTTTTACTAATATATGCTTAACTTGGAAAGCTTATAGTATCTTGCTTACAGGTACCACAATACTTCGTTTAACAGAGCTGTCTTGTTCTGTTTTTATTGCCATGCTTCTGTGTAGTACAAATCTGAATAGGAAACAACTTAAGGTAATCCTCACTGTAAAAGTATGGTAACTCATTAACATTTTTTTGATAATGAATATTACATCCTTAACTGATGTAACAGATTTCAAGGGGAAGCTTCAGTGAAATTCCTATCAATATATTACCATTTATTCATCACACAGACACTTCGTTGCAAATCTATGCAATCCATAATTATATTCTGTCACAATGTAACAGATTTACATTCTCCATTTGTCTGTCTGAAGACAAACATGAGTGTTTGCCGTTCCTCCATGAAGTGCGACATGTCACCTAAAATACTGTTTGTTTCATTCAGCAGAAGTTAAGGATGGCAGCAGAAATGGGAAGGCAAGTAGAAAAGACCAGCATTTTCCAAATTTCAACAGAAAGTTATCCTCTTCCTCCAGCACCCTCCTCAGCAAAGACATCAGCCAGGGGGACTCTGCTGTTTCTCCTGCGGACGTGGCCGTCTCAGAGCCGTTGGGAGCGCCAGGTCCTAAGGGTGGGAGAGCCAAATCACCTGTGCCAGGTGGCTGCCGGCAACACCGCTGCCCCAACAAGGCCCGCTCCCCGAAGCAGCATTTGGCTCGTGATCCTGCTGTCGGCCTCACACGGGCTCTGTGTGGTGTGAAAGCCGAGGAAGATGGGGATGCTGGGGGCTTTGGGGAGGGCCAGAGCACGTTGTCCGGAGGCACCTTTTCTCAGAGCAATCTGGAGATGAAGAGCTTGGAAGGGAACTGGGGTACGGGCACACCTGCACCCTGCTTTTCTTCGTCGGACGTCTCTGCGCTCTGTTCCGACACACCCGACTCCCATCCCACAGCGGTTCTGCAGGACAGTGAGATTTCCCACCTGATCGACAGTGTCACGCTAACGAACGAGGACGAGCCAGACAGCTCCATCTCGGCACTGATTGGCCGCTTTGGTGAGACCGACGATCAGGCTAACCTCACAGTGGTTTCTCCTCTTCGTAGCCCCAGTGTGAGGTCAGGCCACCCTCCCTTACCCGCCACGGACCTGAGAATGCCCTCCAAGCATGGCCTTTCCAAGGGAAAACCCAAGTCACCCTCACTGCGCTCATCTCCTGAGCCGATTGCATTCTCGAGTCCTGAGACCTCTGCACGCTCAGCACGCACAGTTGTTCGTGGTGCTACGTGCATGCCTGCTGTCTCTACAACCAAACCAGATGGTGACCTTTCTGGTCAGGCCCAGGCAGGAGCCATGGAGAGTAACCTGCTTTTCTCCTCTCATCCATCTCACTGCTGGCTACCAGGAAGTCCCATCAATGGACAAGACTGGGGAACACCGAGGAAGCTCAGTCCCGCCTCTTCCACAGACCTGACCCTGGGAGATGTAATAGCTGATCCCACTCTGGGCTTACATTCTGGCGACAGCAGTCTCGTGGAACTGGATGGAGACTCAGAAAATCTGTCTGCCACAACCTCTGACTATAGGAGAGAAGACACAAGTCCACTTGCTTCTCCTTTAAAGCTGAAGTACAGTCAGGACACGATGGACCCTTTTCAGAGAGGCTTGAGAAATGGCTACTGTAAAGAGACGCTCCGTCCTTCTGTATCTGCGATGCTCAACAGTATTCAAGATGGCAAACAGCAGAGTATTTCTTGTCTAGCCTATCAGGGTGCTGGTTTTCTGCATAAGCACTTCTCAAAGTCAGATGCAAAAGTGAACCAGACCTGCCTGCCCCCGGCTAGTGCCCCAGACTTGCATGCAGTCCCCAAGCCGTCCCCACCCCCTCCCCTGCCTGCTCTGAAGCTGCCCAGTCCTTGCAAATCCAAAAGCCTGGGCGACTTAACCTCAGAGGACATCGCCTGCAATTTTGAAAGCAAGTATCAGTGTATTAGTAAGAGTTTTGTTACCACTGGTGTCAGAGACAGGACGAGTGTGACTGTGAAGGCCGAGTCGCTCGGGCCCATGGATGCCCTGACCGAGCAGCTGCGCAAGCTCGTGTCCTTGGAGCAGGAGGACGGCCAAGTGTTGCACGCGCAGCAGGACGCCCGTCAGTTCCCCCGGGCCCTGGTCAGGAAGTTGTCATCCCGGAGTCAAAGCAGAGTGCGCAACATTGCCAGCCGTGCCAAGGAGAAGCAGGAGGCCAGCCGGCAGAGAGCCGCGAACCCCAGCAGCATGGGGGCAGTGATTCTTCGAAGTAGAGCGTCGGGGCCCGCGCCGGCAGTGAACCGGCACTCCACGGGCTCCTACATAGCGGGGTACCTGCGGGGCGCCCCCGGCCAAGGCGCGGAGGCCCGCGGCACCCCCGAGGGCGCGTGCAGCGCCCTGCCCGCCGGCCACGCCGACCAGCTGTGTTCGGATCATTCTGTTTTGCAGACGGAGCCAAGCTGCGATGACAAACCGGAAATTTATTTTCTTTTGAGACTGTGAATTACATGACATAAAGCTGCATTTTCAATGTTTACAAGGTATTCTGTACAATTGTCAGTTTTCAGTAAATACGGTCCTGGGCTTGGAAATGACTTTAAAATGTACTTTTAAACTTGTATTTTGGTCTCCCTTTGATTCCATGTGTTCTTCCTGTGTATACATTTGTGTATAAATTTGGTGACAGGTCCCGCGTCCCTGTGACCCTTTCTTCTCTGCCAGTATAGAATGTGTGCATGCCCTAGATGTGCAGCCTCTCAGCCGCTCGCGCTGCAGTGTGTGTACGTGTCACCCTCGGGCTCTTCACCCTGTGTCCCCAGATCGCAGTCACGTGTAGTCATTTTTACTCTCTGACTCGAGTTAATTAAGATACTTTGTAAAGGACAAAGGGACGGATTTTTTTTTTTTATCTTAAAGCCATTATCATTCTTCCTGTTTTGCCTTCTTTGTTGAGAAGCCCAGATGCATTTTTATAACTCAGTTAAAAGGAGAATTTTAAGTAGTTACGTTACCTTTTAAGATTTCTCTACTGCACCTCGAACGAATGTCCCCCAGACCCTCTCATTTTAGAGTTGGCTGTGAGGGTGTGAGGAATGACATAAGGGTAAAATGGTTGGTTTTACATAAATTTTGTTACGTATTTTTGCTAGTGGCTTTGTATGTAACAAGAACACAGTTGCCAAGCTACGTGTATGTCCAAATTTTCTGATGAAATTAGAGGCAGCAAATAATGGCTTTCAGAATGAGGGACGCTAACCATATTAGTAGCAGAAATGGAAAACTTCCTCTAAAGCGTTCAGGAAAGAAGTACTTTCTTATAATAAAATCCACGTGAACACATGATTAGAAGAAACCTCTCTCCTTCAGGGAGCCAAGAAACTATATTTTAGTACCAACATACATTATTTTCACTGTGAATCCATTTTTGTATTGCATGCTCAGATGTCCCTCTTTGCTTTTTGTAACGTCAACAGCAATGATGTTCTTGGAATTCACGAAAATATAATTAAAGCAGATTTTTAAATCCGTGGTGGATTTTTTTTTTTTTTCAATTGAAGTTCATGTGACAATGGTGGAGTATGGAACCCAGAGCACTTGGAAATAGTTTATCTTTTCATCTCTTCACAGCAGAAGAGATAAGTTCTCCAGGGGACACTTTTAAGCAGCCATTTAGGTCCCTGGGGGTTTTCATTATGCTTTAAAGACAATATTTGTAAGGCAACTTGAAAAGAAATCAAGTATAATGAGTTTCTTTGCATTTAGTGTTGATGCTGCTAGTTTAAAAATATTCTTTCCCCATAGCTGCTATGTGGGGGAAGGGGGTTGGGAAGGGCAGGCAGCACGCCGTGTCTGGTGCCTCAGACTCCCCGGGGCTTTATCGTGTGAGGGGGGGAGTGGGGACGATGCAGTCAGACCCTCGTTACCCACAGGCCTCAGCCCCGAGCCTCCCCCCAAGCTGAGGACAAGCCCCGCGGTGCTGGTTGGGGTAGGAATGCCATGGCCGAAAGGGAGAGTTACCCGTTTTCATCCCCTCAGCGATCCCGACGCGTGTCTGTCGTCTTGGGAGTTCTGAACCCGCCAAATTGAGACACGTGCGTGTCCTAAAAGAGACTGGCATGACGTAAAGTTGTTGAAATTCATCTCCAAAGGGATAGACCTTAGCTGCCTTTTGTAATTTGAGGAAGCTGTATTCTTAAAGGAATCCAAGCGTTTTACCTTTGGATGTCAGCCCTGTCTCAGAGTGATCTAGAAGTCACAAAAGGGCTTGGTGTCAAGTGATGGGTTATCAGAGCCACCACCACCGCCCTGGGGCCCGTGTGTGTCTGTCACTGTCCATGCAGTGTTCTACCTCTAGGACTCGAAAAGAAAAAGCAACTTTATAATTGCTGTTATAAAGGAAAAGGAAGACTAAATCTTAAATTCTACCACAAACCCTGAGTGCTCAGATTACACTTCCAATCAGGGTTTCATTCGCTTTTGGGGAGAATGGATCAGGAACTCACTCATTCACAAGGAAATCATGTAGCAAATGAGATCTCAAGATACTAACAGGACTTTTTAATCTTAATTTTTATCTGTCTGTCTGTCTGTCTGTTTGCTTTTGAGAGCGAAAGAGTCCATGAAATCCCTAGTCTTTGCCAAATCTGAGTAGAGCAAGCATTGGGGAGCTTCCAAGCTTCCCCATTTGTCTCCTGTTTTAGAGGCTGACTGGAATGGTCCAAGGCTGGGCAGCAGCAGGTGACTAGGAGAGTTGCCTGCAGTGCTGGCCCCATCCACAGAGGACAGAGCAAAGCTTCTTAACGTAAATCCGATCGCGCTGTCTTGCCCACTTAAGAGCTGTCAGTGGATTCCCATCCCTTACGGAATCAGGTCTCGTAGGCTTGCCTACAAGGCCTCTTTGATTTGGTGCCCTTGTCTGTCCCTACGACCTGCTCCCTGCTGCCTTGCCACACTCTTCTTTGCCCACTGCATTTTCCAAGACGTATCCTGGAAGTCCCTTTCCTCCAGAGAACCTTCTCTGACTGTCATCTCCTTTTCCCGGGTCATATCGAACCCATCAGGAATTACCCAGTTCCATGTGGGGCCTCTAATGGCACTCCCTCGTCTCCACTGGGTCCCATGCCTCTCCGAGGGTGATGAGTGTGCCTTGTGCCCTTTCCCTGACTCAAGGCCTGCCGCCTGTTTGCATTGAGGAAACATTTGATGAATTGATGAACGAGAAAACTTGGGCAAAGTGGGAGAGGAAACATTTGTCTGACGTCTGCTGTGTGCTTGGAAGGAGGTGGAGGCACAGCATCTTACTCTGCGTCGTTCACATGGTGATGACCGAGCTTTGCTTTTGTTTCCTTTCATTCTCTTATCCCCCGTCTCTGTCCAGCCCATCCTTCCTCTCCCCTTTAGTTTAGTATCCATGCAGTCATTTCCCGTGGGTAATAGTAGCTGACTTTTGTGTAAAGCATTCTGCAATTTAAAAAGATTTTTATATCTAGTGCAGCACATATGGTCCTTACAATTTTGTGAAAAGATGAGGTTACCTCCTTTCGTAATTTTGAAAATGGACCTCAGTGAACCTGTGATTTGCCCAAGGTCATGGGGGATAGGAAATAGCCAAGCGAGGTTACCCTAACCCGTACTTTGCTGCCCTTCCCCTGTATGCCATTGCCTTCCCTGCAGATTGCAATAAGCACCATTCCGGGCGAGGCATTGAGCTGCGTGCTAGGATCCTGACAGGAGGGACTTGTCTCTAGGCGGCCAACAGCTGGTAGCGATGCTGAGATATATTATCTTGGTTTTGTTCCAAATGTCTGAACAGTTAGACCATGTTATATGTGGTATCTGAAAAATAAGAGAATTAGGAAGTGATTGCTATATACACAACATCCATGAATAGCCCACTTTAGAAAAATTAATAAACCTTGTTTTTTAGAACAGTTTTATATGCATTCATGGCAAAATTGAGCGGGAGGTACGAAGAGTTCCTATATACCTCTGCCTCCCAAATTCTCTCCTCCCACACAACTTCTCCACTATCCACATCACCCACTACAGTAGGTGCATTGATTACAATTGACGGACCTACTGACTTCGTTATCACCCAAAGTCCATAGTTTACATTAGGCTTCACTCTTGGTGTTGTATGTTCTATGGGTTCGGATGAATGCATTATATAATAGTATGTGTCCCCCACTGTAGTATCCTACGGAACAGTTTTACCACCCTAAAAATCCTTTGTGCCCCACCTGTTCACCTTTACTACCCCACCCCCCTCCAGCCTCTGGAACCCACTGATAATTTTACTGTCTCCATAGTTTGGCCTTTTCTTAAGGTCTTATTCTTGAATCATACGGCCTTTTCATATTGGCTTTTTTCACTTAGTAGTAATACACATTTAAATTTTCTTCGTGTCTTTTCATGGCATGAGAGCTCATTTCTTTTTAGTGCTGAATAACAGTCCATTGTCTGGATATAGCAGTTTCTTCTTTCACCTACGACAGCACATCTTGGTTGCTTCCAAGTTTTAGTAATTATGAATAAAGCTGCTATAAATATCCACGTGCAGATTTGCGTGTAGACATAAGTTTTTAACTCATTTGGGTAAATACCAAAGAGCACAGTTACCGGGTTACATAGTAAGAGTATGCTGGTTTTATGAAAACCTGCCCAACTGTCCCGCAGAGTGGCTGCACCCCTCTGCATTCCCACCGGCGGTGAGCGACAGTTCCATGGCTCCACTTTGTCACCAGCATTGCCCTTCCATATGGAGTCGACAATTCTGGGTCTTTGATCTTCATGTAAACTTTAGAATTCTTCTGTCAGTGGCCACAAAATAACTGGCTGGGATTTTGATTGAGATCGTGTTGAATCTATAGATCAAGTTGGGAAGAACTGACCTCTTGACAATATTGAATCTATTTGTGAAGTTTTAATATCTCTGCATTTATTTCATTCTCCTTAGACATCTTTCATCAAAGTTTTATTGTTTTCCTCAGATGGAGCTTGTACATATTTTGTTAGATTTATACCTAAGTATTTCTTTTGGGGAGGGGTATTAATATAAATGACTTTGTGTTTTTAATTTCAAATTTCAAATGTTCATTCCTGGTATAAGGAAAGAAATTAACTTCTGCGAATTAACCTCGTGTCCTGCAACCTTGCTGTAACCACTTTTTAGTTCCAGTAGTTGTTTTTCTGGTCAGTTCTTTTAGATTTTCTACATAGACAATCATGCCATTTGCCAACAAAGCTACTTTTACTTTTTCTCTCTAATCTGAATACATTTTATTTTATTCTTTTTATTATCTCCTTTCCTTTTCTTACTGTATTAACTAGGACTTCCAGTATAATATTGAAAAGCAGTGGTGAGAGTGGACATCCTTGCCTAATACGTGATCTTAGCAGGAAATCTTTGAGTTTCTCACCATGGAGTGTAATGTTACTGGTGTGCTATCCTGCATCTTATTTGAGAACAAGGTACTTCCTCTACTTCCTCAAGGAAGGAGGTGTAAGGTCAGCCCTTCCAAGTAGTCAGTTTCAATCCCTTAAACAAGATTTAAGGAGGATTAGATAACCAAGGTATGGTCCTCACTGCTGCAGCAGGGTCACAGCTGATACTCATCAGCACCCCTCATCTGTCACTCATTCAGTTTCTGTCACCTTCAGCTGGCATTTCAGTTGCTGCTCTCAGTTGCCTGCCCGGTATATTGTCACAGTCCCTCATCCCTGATACATGTGAACCCTCTGTTGCTTACCTGTCTCCCCCGGAGGAGCTCTCAGCCCACTAAAGAAGTGAGTGTAGGGTGGCATACTCTCAGCACCCTCCGTCCCAAGCAGAAACCAGGGAGTACGAGCAAGGAGTGCCAAAGTTAGGTTTGTGCCCTGCGTTGCCTTGGGGTAGGGCAGTTGTCCCCACCCTGGGCCGGCAGCACCGCAGGCACGATTGGCAGGCCACCCTCAATTCAGGCACCAGGTGTGACCCTCTGTAGGGTCTGCTATGCCTTGGGTTGGGTGGCAGTCAATCTTGACTTCTCTACCTACATTTTCATGTTGCCCTGAACCTATAAATATGTTATCAGCCCTGCCTGGAAGTCATGATGCTGGAACTGACTCTTGAAGGATAAGTAGGAATTTTCCGGGTGAAAAGGATGGGGCAGGGGCTGAAAGTCGTCCTAAGAAGAAGGAAATGCATGAACAGGTGCGTGAAGCGTGCACTCTCACCGGACACGCTTCTCTCCCCACCCTCCCATCATGGATATCTTGGTGGATGGTGGTCCCACCTACCGAGATGGGGAGAAGACATGGGTGTGTCAGGGAAGGGTTCCCTCTTGCCATGATAATTTGAGATTCCTATTAGACGAATTCTTAAAACATTGAGATTTTTTTGGTGACTTTTTTTTTTTTTTTTTTTTTAGCTCATCAGCTGCTGTTAGGCGTTAGTGTATTTTACGTGTGGCCCAAGACAACGCTTCCAACGTGGCCCAGGGAAGCCAAAAATTTGCACAGCGCTGGTTTGAAACGTTTAAGTAACTATGGGAAGGCCAAGGTAGTTCGCATCAAACGCTAGCTTTCCAGCCTTCCCTGAACTGGCAGGTCTGACGGCGCCGGGCCGGCCCGCACTGCCCGCACCCCGCCCTGGGCAGGCCGGACGGACAGCACGAAGCCCGCGCGGGGCACGCGCATGCCCGCCTCCCTGCGCGCCGGGGCTGGTCAGTCCTCGCTCCTCACCGTGCTTGCATCGGTGCATGTCTGCAGGAGAGAGCTGCTTCTCTGTGCATAATTCTCTCCATCAAAGCCAGGAAAACAAAACACGGCCTGAAAGCGCTGTGTGTTGAAAAGCAAAATTGGAGCTAGCATACGCATTTCTTCGTGTGTGCGTTTTAATAAGGAAACGAAGCCTCTTCCAAAGGAACAGCTCTGCCTGGTTTATTCCATTGTAATGCATTGCCTCCTTGGTTTCTGTAGGCTTTTGAGGTGATCCTGCTCTAAATTCGTTTGCAAATTCAGTTCGCAGAACAAATACTTCGCAAATGGTTTATCCTGCTATTTTTCCGACTGAATTAACCTCAGCGAGTCCTGACTCTTGGTACCCGTATTTTCTAAACACAGAATATAGAAACTGGTTGAGGATTTTTTCAAATGTAAATTCACACGTAGGAGCATTTGTCCTGTCATCTGCTGATTCTTCTCCTGGCTGCCAGTTCGGAGCCAAATGGTTCCTGTGATAAGGCCTGACTTTGCCAGCTCAAATCAAATTCACCTGAAGGACCGTTTTCCAACTCCTGCACACGCAGAGCCTGCCTTGGGGACGGGCAGTGTCTGCACGGCACTGCTTGCTCAGGGCAGGCCTTTTGACAGTCCTTGCCCCTAGGGGGGCTGCCATCAGCCTCAGTGACAGGGTGATGGATGGGTGTGGGTTCCGCGTCCTGCATCACCCTTCCCCTCCCTTCAAGCCCTCCTCCCGCTCCTCACCTTGCCTCCCACGCCCTAGCCCATTGGTTCCCCAGTGGTGGTACACGTATGCGGGGGTGGGGTGGGGGTGGGGGGACATGCTGGGCCATTCAGGGGTACGGGGAAAATGATCAGTAATGGAGAAAAAGCAAGTAAAAAAACAAAATGTTAGTTATAGAGGAATAAATGTGAGGTTTGAACCACCCTTAATGGAGACACTTCCAAGTTAGATCACAGCAAATGACGGTGGGTGAGGGCTGGCTGTGAACCCTTCCCCCAACCGCTCTTCCACCAATCGTTATGCAGTTTCAGAACAATCCATTCGTGACGTTTCTAGAACTTCCCCAGACATATAAATGCATCTGAAGCCAGAGAGTTCAATCAGTTCAGTTATTGACTGAGTAAAAGTAAGTGCATTGTCTTTGTGATTCCTTTTCAAGCAGTTTCTTAATTTGATGTTTAAGTACTTGATCATCATCATCAATTAACTCTTCTAAATATTGTAAAATTAAATCCGTGGTTTGTACTTTTAGTGTAGTAATTTTTCTTTCCTAACTTATTACCTCATTTCCACTATTTTACATTAAGATAGACACTGAACAAAAGTGTCAGCATTTAAAAACATCTGCTTTAAAAACAAGGGGCGCAAATTACAGAAATGGGTTTTAAAAGGGTACACAAGTGGAAAAAATTGGGAGCCACTGCCCTAGTCCATCACCTCCTGGTGAGAGGAAGGTCCTATTTCTGGGTACCGATTATATTAAGGCATAATAGTATTATAAATTAGAAGCTATTTCTCCCAGGAGATGGGACAGCTAGGCTATTTAATCAAGACTTTTCCTCGAAAACTCAAAGCAATGTAGCTTTGTAGTTAAAAGCCTCGCCTCTGGGCCAGACTGCTTGTACTCATACCCCAGGTTCGCCATTTCTTTTTTTTTTCTTTCTTTCTTTCTTTATTTTTTATTGGGGTGACATCTGTTAGCAAGGATTACATAGGTTTCAGGCATACAATTCTAGGGGTTCGCCATTTACATGTTACCATCATCTGTAAAGTGGGAATAATAGTAGGAATTAATTAACATGTAAAATCCTTAATTACTAGTGATTGGCATGTAGCAAATGCTCAGATTCGTCTTGTTATGCTATAACATTATTATTACCCTATGGCCTACTATTGCAACTTCTTTCCATTAAGTTATTGTGCAATCACTGGATGCATCAGTTTCTTTTTCTCGGGAGTACAATTCCAAATTTTTTCCAGTATTTTCTGACTTATGCACAATTCCTGTGTTCACCCTTTCCTATTTACATAGAGATAGAAATTTTCATTTATAATTTACAGATACATCCATACTTACTAGAATATCTATGTTTATCTATAGAGAAATACATGTTTATATTTCATTATCTGAAATTAAAAGAGGAAGGAAATCACATGTCAAAATTCTTCACTTGTTTCCAGTCAGATTTTTCTTAATACTTCCAATCTTTCTCCTGTCTGTTCTTTTTTTTTTTTTTCACTTTTTAAAATGCTTTTATTTAATTTAATTTAATTTATTTTTTAAATCATTTTTATTGTTAGACTTATTGGGGTGACATCTGTTAGCAAGGATTACATAGGTCTCAGGCATACAATTCTACAGTGCATTGTCAACTTGTTGTATAATAAGTTCACCACCTAATGTGACTTCTCTTTCCATCACCTTATATTTAGCTTCCCCCCCTCCTCTCCCACCCCCTCCCCTTTCTCCCCTCCCTGACCCACCTGTCCCCAAATAAACATTAAACTATTGATTGTGTCCTGTCTGTTCTTTACTCTGAATTCCTTTGACATTTCTGCATTCAATAAATCTTTAATTTGTATTGTTCTTCAGGTCGTTTTGTGATGTTTTTACATCCAGTTTGTTATTTGCAGTTTGCTTTTCGCAGTGAGACCACAGCTTGCTCTGAACGCAGTGCAGTTGCAGAGGGCATAATCCATATTCTGAATATTTTGCACTTTTACTCCCTCACTGCATTGCTGTTTCTGTGCATGTGTGTGGAATTTAATTTAAATAATGTTTTGAACTTACTTTTTTTTCTGAACTTTTCATTTTGAAATAACTTAAGACTTACAGAACAGTTGTAAAAATTGCACAAAGAATTCCTGCATACCCAGCTTACCCAAATGTTAACATCTTACGTAACCACAGCACAATGATCAGAAATAGCAAGTGAGTATGGCTACAGCACTACTAGTGTAACTCACCTATCGTCTTAACTCCAATCTTATCAACTATCCCACTAGCGACCTTTTCTGGACCAGATTGCAATCTAGGATTTCACATTGCAATTAGTTCCTGTCTAGGATCGTGCACGGCCAGTAGCCTACATGTCTTCTTGGCCTCCTCTGATCTGTGAAAATTCCTGAGCCTTTCATGGCCTTGACACTTTTGAAGAATACTGGCCAGTTACTTTGTGAAATGACGCTCTGTTCTGGTCTGTCTGATATTTTGTCATGATTAAATTTAGGGTGTGCGTCATTGGCAAAAACCCCACATACCTTCTTCCACTGGGGAAGAAGAGTCAGCAGAATTTAGGGGCTCGGTGTCCCCAGCTTCAACAGGGTCTTCCCACACGTCCCCATGCTAGTTTACAGGATCCCATTCTTTCCCGATCCATACCTTCACGGCTACAGCAGATATTCCGTGAGGCTGGGAGTTCAACATGCATTGCAGTTCAGTTCATCACAGCATGAGATTCTACTTCTGATTTTTAGCGGTTTCAGTCCCACAGTTACAGGCGATTAGGGTCCTTCAGGGCACGTGTGGAAGTTTTCAGACCCTTTATGTGGTTCCTGAGCTGGGAATTTGAATCAAAAGAGCTCATCCATTTCTTTTTTTTTTTTTTAATTGGGAACAACCAGCCAACCTCACTGTACTTGTTAGATGGTATACATGCACAGTCACTCAGCTCCTTTGCCCTTATAAGCAGATGATTAGAAGTACCCACTGCAGACATCCTGTGTATGTTTATTGTCAGATCATGTCATGGATTATCAGGGCTCTCTCTTCTCCTAGAAATAGAGTTATTAGCATCTTTAATCAGATTAAAGAGCAAATTCCAGAGAGCCCAGAATCAACTCAGGAAACTCATCCTTAAGATTCCATTTCTCTACAGCCACTCTCAGTGCCCAAGAATAAAATATCTGTATTAGCCAGGGTTATCTCGAGAAACAAAAGCAATGTGTGTGTGTGTGTGTGTGTGTGTGTGTGTGTGTGATGAATCCATGTTTTAAGTAGAATAGTACTGCTTATGTGACTAGAGGCTTTTCTCCCTTAGGCCTTTACCCTGGCAGCATTAGGACAAAATGGTGTGACCAATTCCCATTCTGTCATGAAGGCTCAAATGAAGCTTAAAGCTGGGATTGTCTTGTTGAATTACTTTGTAGCCATCTTTTTCAAGCGAAGCGCTTTCACAATGCATTATTCCTCAGCGTGTATCCGCAGGTGGAGCACTGAGTGAATTCAGTGGGAAGCTAAAAGGATTTGGGGGCCGTCACCAGAAATGTTGATTTATATGCACATATTTTGCCAAGTGAGATTTATAAATTATAATATTTTATCCAATTCCTTTGTCCCTAGTCATGCAAAATATTCTGGAAATAACGAATTTGATTGCATCAAAGAACAAAGAGATGGGGATGACAGTCCAGGGTCTGTTGTGGGGGTGGGGGTGCGGTTGAATGAAATAAACTTCAGTGAAGACTGAAATCCAAATGGCTACAGATGATGAATTTGATATTGTGCCATTTAGCTTTTTTTTGATGACTGCTCTTTTCAAACCTCCCGTAGTCAACAGTGGTAAAAAAGAAAAAGAAAAGAATTTTGAAAATGTCACTTCTTAGAGGTCTTACCATTGTAGGAAAAAATCTAAGTGTAGACATTCTTGCCTCTGCTTGATAAGGTGATCAGAGAGTGATTCGCTTGTTCCTGTTATGCTCTGCTTACGGAGGTGTTTATCAGGTTGGTTCTCAGTCATGTTTCTTCTTTCTCAATGTAAACACTGACCACTTATGTGAGTGAAGACATTGACGGTCTTTTGGATTTGTAAGCGTTCCTGAAGCTACTGGTCTTGCAAAGTTCTGCTTAGTTGTAACACTGTTGAGAATGTGTGTGGGAGCTTTTCTCATATCTCAGTTAACATGTTTTATTTAGTGGCAGAAAACAAAGAATGCAATAGGTGATATCTGAGAGCTATGAGACTGAGAAATGTTTCCTAGGAATTCTGAAACAAATTAGTTATTTGCTTCAAGGGGCTATGCAGTCCATTAGTAGGAAGCTACAAGAAGAACAATTATTTCTGGTTCTTGATGAGCCAATGACAAGAGAATTATACTATATTTATTCATACTTTTCTCCATATAGGTATTTCTTATCATTTCCTAACCTCCTTGCCAACTCTACCTCTAGTTTTGGGGATAAAATCTAGTTCCTCCTCAGAATATGCTGCATGTTTATAGGGCTGGTAACGGCAGCACAGGGCATGCGGGAAGCCCTTGTCAGAACAGTTAACGAGGCTGGGAAGTCCCTGTTTCTGAAATTGTTTCTTTTGGCTTGTCAAGCTGCCGAGTTTCTTAACATATGGCTTCCTTCTCTGAGGTCCCTAGGCCATTGGTTATACTCCAAGGCATTTTAACTTGCTTGATTTCTCCTCCTGCCCCCATTATGGTTATAAAATACTTTCCTTAAGGGGGAATAATTACTTAAATAAATGTGGGACATTCCGTATCTGCCTCCTCGTGTTTTTTTCACTTGGAATGAACCTATTTCTATTTAGAATATGCATAACCCCCAAAAAGGCAGGGTTTATATTCTCGCATGTCTCAGGTTTAAAAATGTCCCTATGTTGTGAAGTTGCCTTTCCCAGAAAAGTTGAAATGATATTTGGATGTGCCAATGTTACATTTTTTAAAACATAGAAGATTCTTGGTTTATAGTTTCTTCTAGTAAACACTTAGGCGTATTCCAAGCTGAAGAGGTCTGCTAATTCCCATGCAATGTTCTGTTTTTTTAAATTCTCTTAGTTTATATTAGTTCTTTCTCTCCATTTCCAGAAGGACAGAGGTGTTTGTTTGTTTGTGTAAGTGACCCTACTATAGCTCTGTAGAGTATATGGAAAAGCTTTTAGCCCTGTGCCCTAATCCTGGTGGTGAGTATCTAGTCTTGGTTTTAGAAGAGACCCACACAAGGATTAAATAGCATAGAGAACATTGAAGTCAAAATAACAAAGGAGAGAAAAATGCTAATGAATAGAAAAATTAGGGTTCAAATCTCGGCTTTCAGATCCTTCTGTCACTGTGCATGGCTTTCCTGGGCGGGGAAGAGGAGCGCCCATCTTAGAGGAAGGAGAGAAGCTTAGAGGTTACATCTGAATTAAATCTTAAGGAGTTAGCCAGGGGAATAAAGGCGTGGGGGAGGAAGAAAAAGTATACGTAAAGTTCCCCATTGTCTGGGCAAGAAATCTGGAAAATTCAATAAATTAGGAGGAGTGTTTTGGGGAATCCATGCCCCTTTGGAGTCAGTAAATTTACCATTCACCTTCCTAATGTTGGGATTGGGATTCTGAAGAAAATAAGATTTAGGTTCTGAGCATTCCTAAAAAACAGGACCAGTGCCCTGAGATACCAGGTTGGTTGTCAGTAAAGAAAATATTGGTGATTTCCACCCCACCCCTCTTCCTCATTCAGTGAAACCGAAGCAGACAATTCCATCTAAACACTTGGTTTATAAAAGAGTCTCATTTGGGCAAGCCATGAGGATGGAAAAATGCAAACTCAAGGGATGAAAATGTTGAATATTATGACTTTTTATTGTGATGTGCTTAGTTTTTGCCTTTAAGCAATCACATTTCATTTTGAAACCTCACATGACTGCTTGTCTGAACTGATGAAATGGTACAGGTCACTTCACCTTGGAGAAAAAAAATGAATCACTTCAACTTTGCAAAGCACGTAGTTCATCTTTTTCCTTTAAAGATGAATTTTTACCCAAAGCAGGGACAAATCATTAGAATATTTAACGTTCCTCTGACAGAGTCTCTCATTTATTAGTATTCTTTGAATGAATTGCCCTTTAATTTTATTTTGAGTGGGCTGAGATGATGTTCTCTAGGCATTAAATTTGAAATAGGCATGAGGAGACAGAGAACGGGGTGGAGATGGAGTGGGGAAAGAGAGAGAGAGAGAAGGAACGAGAGAGACCGATTT
Organism: Lyroderma lyra; assembly: GCA_004026885.1. Classification (NCBI taxonomy): domain Eukaryota; kingdom Metazoa; phylum Chordata; class Mammalia; order Chiroptera; family Megadermatidae; genus Lyroderma; species Lyroderma lyra. The sequence goes on along the minus strand of PVJL010007867.1, from coordinate 51,750 downwards.
ATTTTGAGGAACTGGCTTATACCACTCTGGAGGCTGGCAGGTCCAAACTCTGTAGGGTAGGCTGGCGGGCTGGAGACCCAGGGAAGAGTTGATGTTGCAGCTTGAGTTTGAAGGCTAGCAGAATTCCCTCAGAATGCCTATAAAGGGGTTAGTTGTTTTTTGTTTGTTTGTTTGTTTTTTTAAGGCCTTCCATTGATTGGATGAGGCTCACCCACGTTATGGAAAGTAATCCACTTTACTCAAAACTCTATGATTTAAATGGTAATTTCCTGTGAAATATATCTTCATAGCAACATCCAGTAGTATTTGATCAAGTATTTGGTCACTACTGTCTAGTCAAGCTGACACATAAAATTAACCATCACAACAATATATCTTAAGTTTTTTTCCCATTCCCACCATGTCTTGTCTGTAGTAGCAGGAGGCTTTGTAGACTAATTCCTATTATTTTCAGGATATACACCATGTATTACAGGAGCCAAAAGCCCACCTTACAATGGTATTTTTATGTGTTAATTTAACCACTCCGGATGTATTTTCAGTCTTTCTGCTATGCTGTAACAATAGTCAGACTATCTAGATTTTATATGCTTATATAGTGTGAAATACTGTCTTAGCTACAAGGTCGTTTATTTCGCTAAAAACAGTAATGCCAATAACATTTATAATTAGAGAAGCATTTGTCTGCAAGCAGGAAGTATGCCACCCAGCATATCAGACATTTGAAAAAGCAACTTATGTAGAAGCTTAAATACTCAAAACACTTGGAATACTAAAACATCCATCCCCTTGGAAAATCAAGTTCCTCAAAGTTAGTTTCAATCTCATTATGACTAAGATTTTTCTCACAGATAAATTATTAGTAAAATTTGTTATAAGAATTTGTCAAAATGATTTAGTGGTTAAAAGTTTCCTATACCATAATAACATACCTATTCCAACTATAGTTTTATGATGTAACTTTGATTATTGAAAAATAGCTACATATCCATGACCAGCCCCTTATAATTGCATTTTATTATAAGCAAAATTATCTTACATAAGTACAATAGACACCCATGAAGTAGAAACAGTGAACTATGTTACCTGCAATTACTTTAATTCTATTTTTTCATGTTTATAAATTCTTTGCTGAATTCTATACTTAATGGATGAAATTAATCATCTATTCTTAACCACCTAGACAATAGGATGGCAATGATGTTGAAGTTATACAGACTATGAATACTTAACTTTAATTCACACATAATTTCAACAACAGAATCAAAACCTAGAAAATTTTATCTACTGGAACTTGATGATAAAGTAGTACTACCCATAGAACTTCTGATTCATATATTAATTTCATCAAAAGATGTGTTCTACTCATGAGCTTTGCCATCTTTAGATTAAAAACAAGTAAACAAACAAACATGTCTACTCTAGGAGTTTTAAATCAAGAAATAACATTCACAAGACCTAGTATTTGTTAAGAGCAGTACTTTGTAATTGTGATTCAACTGTAGTGCTTGAAATGACACTTACAAAATATTTCAAAAGCTGATCTGCTTCCATACTATAATATAAATTAATTGAGGAGCTTATATAACATTAACCTTTTCAGTTAGACATTGAAAGTTTGAATTGTTCCTCAGTGACATGCCCCAATTAGACATAGCACCATGAACCATTACTCCTTTATCAATAATTCTAACATCACTTAGCAATTTTCCATTTAAAATTTCTGGTTCTATTTCTACACTTTCACTCTTGCTCAAAACACTCGAAATACCAATATATCCAGCCCCTTCAGAGACAAAGCGAAGTAAAATGTATTTGCCTCATTACCCCACAATATTAGGATTACCTATTGTAATCTTGACTATATTTCTAGCAATCTGTTCCTCTCATCAAGCTGTTTTATTAAGAACTGCATAATTCATTACATGCCAGCCATAATTAGTCTAATTACTTTCAAAACAAAGTTAATTCACAACCACTCAGGACAAACTCGATCTCTAATATTTACAACACTTACTTTATTTATTGGGACTACAGACCTGTTAGAGGTGCCATGCCAGACATTTACCCCAGTCACGCAAATCTCAGTAATGTTACAAGTAGCAGTTCTACTATTGCATAAGCAGGAACAGTTACTGGTTTTCATTATAAAACCAAAACCTCATTGGTACATTTTCTAACCCAGGGAATGTCTGTTACACTTATCCCTGTACTGTATTAGTAGTCACCCAATAGCCCTTGCCATGCAGCATACAGAAAAGGCAATAGCTGGCCATCTATTAGAAGAGTAATATTGGCCCTATTGTCAATTAGCCCACTGGTACTCTCAATTAAATTTATGAACTTTTACACTTTTAGAATTAGCAGTTGCCTTAATTCCCATGTGTCTTTACTTTCCTAGGAAAAATATCAAGACCCACCAAATAACAAACTTACCATATAGGAAACCCAAGCCCTTGGCCATTAACAGGAGCAGAGTTGATCCTATGACCTATTAATAATCTCAGGGTTAATTATGTGATTCAATTTCTTTTTTTCCTCTCCCTTTTTATTGTTAAACTTTTTTTGGGTGACATTGATTAGTAAAATTACGTGATTCAATTTCAATTTCTCAATCCTATTAAATATAGGACTATTAAGCAATACATTAACAATATGCTAATGATGATGAGACACTACAGGAGTGTGTTTTCTAAGGGTGTTGCCCATCAGTTGTATAAAATGCCTTTGATAAAAAAACCTCTTGGTTCTGTCAGAAGCATGTTTTTAAAATTTATTTTTATTGTTAGACTTATTGAGAAGCATTTTTCTTTACAGGATTTTTCTGGGTCTTCTCAAAGGTAATTCCTATGCCAGAACTTGGCACGTGCTGACCAACAACTGGTATTTACTCACTGCATCTCTTATTCAGCACTTTGATTCTTCCAGCTTCTGGGATTCTTATGATTTGAGCCCACCACCATCTAACAACTATTATAACTAGTGTTTATCACCATTGCTCCAGAAGTTTACGTTATTCTAAGCTTCAGAGTATTATGAAAAAAGTCACTATTTCTTTCAGCATTTAGGGCTCAACACTTTTTCTGAATGAGGATATCATGGATTACGTCGAGTTGTTGATACGGCACTCCTATTGGTATGCTTTCTGCATCAACTAACCTTTCACTCCATAGCTACTGGATTTGAAGCTGCACCAGATACTCAGCCTTTATGGATGTCCTATGACTGACTATTGTTTTATGTATTAATTTACTGATGAGGAACTAACTTTTCAAGTATGAATAGTACAGCTGACTTCTAATCAAATACTTTTTTATATACATCCAAGAATAGTTTAATATAATCATTAGTAGTTAATACACTAGTCACTTCTGTATTGGTATTTATCACAATCTTGTTACCGGAGAATCGGACCTTCTCAGTGCAATGTCCAGGTCCTTGGTGTCCTGAGCAAAGAATTGAGCAAGACCCAAAAATAGAGTGATGGAAGAGTAGTTTATTAGGAACGAAGAGTACACGCCAAAGAAGTAGGAGTGGGCCAAGCAGGAAGGAGAGTGGCTCAAGGACCTCGACCACCAAGGCCTTGGCAGTTTATATTCTCTTTTTCCATACAGGGGATATACTTCTCTGGGTGTGAGATCTCCTGATTGACAACTTTGATTGACAAGGAGTCCATTACATCACCTTTTCTCACTGCACATGTTCTTTCCCAGAATTCAGTCTGTTATAAAGATATTAATGACTCCTGGGCATATGTGTGCTATTACAATGATGGTATAGTGAGGCTCAGCTGAAATGAAGGTCATAGTAACTGTTGTTATGCAGGCATTAGGAACTGGCTTGAACTGGTTGGCTATTTTGTAGCCTCTAACTTCCTTGTATCAGTTAACTTTTTGCCTGGAATTTTCCTGTGGTTGCTTAACTTAGGGCAGGGATTACTAATGATGGGGTGGTGTCAAGATGGTGACTACTCCATCAGGCAAGTTCCCTGGGAAGCATCCTGTCTTCTCAAGTCTCTATGGGAAGTTGAAGGACTGGAGGTCTCATCATCTGTATCTGCTTCCTGCTGAGGGTGGGACCTGCTGAGGATTTATGGAACTCTCACCCTCTCTGATCTAAAAGGGGAAAAGGATGGGAGTTCCCTGATGGTGTAGTGGCTTAGGGCTTTGGCGCTGGCTCTGTCAGCGCTGCCGCCTGGGTTCGATTCCCGGTCAGGGAGCTACCCACATACCAAAAAGCAAAAAAAATAAAATAAAATAAAAATAAACGCCTATATTATCTATGATTTACCCACAAATAAATAAATAAATAAATAAATAAATAAATAAATAAAAGGGGAAAGGGGTCTCAAGAATCACCTGGGAGACCCTGTTGACTTCTGCAGTCGTGATGGGCTGGAAGCCTTGCTGGGGTGCCACCTGCATTCTGATGGCCCCTAGATGAGGAAAAATTAAGGCCTCAAAGTCCCAGTCACTGTGTGGGTCACATGATGGAAGTCCGGTGAGCCTGCAGCCTGTTGACTTGTGGCCTAGCTGGTTATTCAGGTGTTATCACCTATCCAGGGTCTGGAAAGGCCTGGAAGGAATGCTGACCCACAGTGATTGTAATCACCAATTTGGGAATATGAATTACAAGTTTGGGGGTAAACACTATTGCTTAAGGTTTAGGAGCCAGGGAGGATTGATGGAGAGGATGACTAAGACTATGAACTAGGAAAAGGGTGACGCTAAAAGCCGAAGAACTAGGGAAAAGACTAGAAGTACTATGGGAGGGCTTCTTTGTTTGGCCCTTATCAATCTCATGACCACAGTTAAACATATTCACAGGAAAACAAGTCCATGCCAATCTGGACTTGACCATTAGGATCTGCTTGCCTGTCATTCTCAATAAAATTCTTCTTAGAGGCGATTACATTCTTACTATTTGAGTTAGAAATTATGCTCTTTTGACCACACCCTTGGGCTTCCCATATAATGGAGCTACAAACTATGTTTATTAGAGTATATAAGTATATATTCTTATTCCACTATTATTCAACACCCAAATGAATAAAAAAGGTACTTGAAAAAGTAGAATGAGTATGTAGAAGGTCTGCTTTCATTTTTAAGTTCTTTCATCATTGTCCTAACAACTACAATGTCACTATTCCAGATCCTGTGACAGACACTATTGTGCGAAAGTGTGATGTATGGAAAATTTGTTGTAATCATGTGAGCAAAGCACTGGGCCCATCCCAATATTCATATCTACAATTATAGAAGACCCTGTGGTTAATTTTTGTGATGAATATTACTCTGTAATGGGATTTTATGCATCTAAGTAAGATTTGCCTGTGAAATTGAGAGTACAAACAAGGAAAATGCTCCTCTATCTGTGAGCCGAACCTTAATTTGCATTCAAACAATGAATAGACTAATTACAACTCTGATCCCTTTCAGGCTTTCATGTTCTTTTCACCCAGTGTTATTTTTCTGTCCTTGAAAGTAATGAAACTGTATTTCTTTTCAACTGCTGGGGTTTCTCTTCTCTGTTCCAACACACTACTCGGGCTCCCCCAAACTGGCCTGTTCTCTGCCTGAAAAACAGTAACATGCATCTTACTTTTGGAGACCTAGTAGTTCTGCTCAGTCTCTTCCTGGAACTTGCCTCTGTCCCTCACCAAACTTTCATTTCCTTATCCCATCCTTTGTCTTCATTCTGTAGAGGGGAGGAGGCTTTGGAACACTAGGGTTCCCTGTCTTTTGTCGTTTAAAAACAGGGCAAGGGCATGTATCACAAAAACTGAAGGATAACTGTTTGGCTCAGGAGGCAGTCAGCCTGACCTCTGAGTAGGACAACCACTTCTATACATAACCTTAACTCCTGTGCTGTGTCAACAGCAGAAAAACCTGTGTCATCGCTTAAGTGCAGATCTTTCGGGGACTATTTCTCAGACTAACAGGTGTGCTATTTGCAGTTTTTTGTAGCAGCTACTGTTAGACACTGCTGCAAAGCTCCAGGGTGGTTCATTTACATAGAATATAATGCTAATGACTCCTTCTGGAGTTCACAAAGCTTAGCGGTGCTGTCGTGCATTCTTATTGATGCATCAATCCAGCTCTTGTTTATGGATAAAAAAATAAATAAATTCAAATCTTGCTCCATGTCTTTTAGGATGAAGTTGTCTGAGTCTGGCCCTTTACCTGAAATAGGCAGTGACTTGATCATATGGCAAGCATAAAATAACACATAGGAAAGCCTCAATTTTTCAAGTCAATAAATCTGAAAACAAGCAACTAGACTGAAATGGTTATATTAAAAAAAAAACCAAACTTTTAAATTTTCATGTAGTCAATTTGTAAGTCTGTGAAGATTTTAAGTCTCACTTTTGATTTTAGCATCTGCGTGTGTGTTTTTTTTTCCTCCAGACAAGGTACAACAATTCAAGTTCATCTGGGATTTAGATCAAGTAGTGAGTCCGTATGACTAATCCTGAGCAGGGTGAGAATGCTGATGGGGGGGAAGAGAAAGACCATAGACTTTTCTGCTGTATTTTTGTTGGGAATATTTTCCTCAGGGTCACAGAAAAAAAGTCTATACAACTGTTGTCAAAATACTTACATATTAAATGCATGGATGGTTATTTAGATCCTGAGATGGAAACAGCTCAAAGATATGAATCAGACAACTTGAGATTCAGCCAAATCCTTCCACTGAAGGGATAGATCATGAACAGGGACTATCAGTTAGTAGGCTCTTAGAATAATTCTAGAAAAAGATTATGATCATTGAACCAAGGAAGTGCCATACAGCAAAGGTTCCCTTGAGGCTTTGAGATACATGACCGACACGATTGGCCATTCCAATGTACTTCTATTAACTACCTCCTATTGTAGCTGCTAAGAAGAGCCATATGCTTACTATTCCTGCCTCCCTTGCAGCTACACCTGTCCATGTTGTAATGTGGTTTTGACCAAGGAGGTAGGAGAAAGTCAACTGGGGGAAATCTAGGAAGGATTTTATTCCTTGATAAAAGGGAGAAGACCACTATGATGGTTCTTTCTCACCTTCCTCCTCCTTTTATGCAGCTGTTCACCCATCCTGGTTTTGGACATGCTTACATAGGCCTTATGCCTACATTTCCAACGACCAATTTGGGATCATATAAGGAAGGTCATGAAAACTGCAGAGACATTAACTCTGGATCCTGACCCTGTGTTGTTTTTATTTCAGTTTTGAAACTATTATTGAAATTATTATTGAAATTATTCTTAATTGATGCAGGACACAATATAGCTTCCACTGGTCCAGGTAAGCAATGTGGACTGATGAGAAAAAGCATAGGTTTTGTTTGGAATTAGACAGATCTGGCCCATCATTTACTAGGAATGTGAATTTGAGCAAAGTAATAAACAACTTGGAACATGAATTTCCTCATGTGTTAAATGAGAGAATTGGACAAATTGACACTAAGATCATGCTGTGGGGGAAAAAATGTTCCCTAATATGCTAAAAGTAAAGAAAAGGGGTTCAGTGCAGGGGGAGCAGAATTATAGTATACACTGTAGGGACAACCAAAAGAAGATTACATATACTCCCAATGTTCCATAGATTGGGTTTAGTTGCCCCAGACATGACCCAACATTGTATATTTTTAAAGAACAAACAAGGAATTTATTCATGGCAACCCTGTTCTTGCCAAGGGCTTACCTCAGAGCACAGCACCCTCTGCAGCATGTCAGAGGGATTTTCTTGTTTTTGTTTTTTTTTTGGGGGGGGTGGGGGGTTGGGGGGGGCGGGTAGTTCCCTGACTGGGAATGGAACCCAGGCTATGGCGTTGAGAGTGCCAAAGCCTAGTCACTACACTACCAGGGAACTCCTCTTGTTTTTTTTAAAATGCAATCAGCAGCTGCATCTTACTGTCACTGTCAGCTCTGAGGACCTAGTCTCTGTCTAGCCTTCACTGCATCTGAAGCATAGGCTGGATGGGTGCCATGGCAACAGCTGCACTCTGAGCACCGAAGATGTGCTTGTTTTTCTAAGAGCTGGGCACTGACCTTCCAGTTTGGCAGAAAAGCTTTCTCTTTCTTGAATCCTGCCACAGAGCTCTCTAGCCTCACTTTTAGCCAATGGTTTTCAGACTACTAAACTTCCTCAAGCTGGCTGACCACACAAACTCTGTGGTTTTAGGCAAGAACTTTCTGGGTTGGAACACTCATCAGGGTAGAATGGCCTGAGTCTAGCAAAATGCCACTTCTGAAGGGAAAGAAAGAAATTTGATGGTTATACATGCCCTTCTTTAAAAAGTGGGTTTCTTTGGAGGACATTGGCCCAATTTTCATCTGTCTTTTCTAAGAAACCCAATGAGATCTGCCAAAAATGAGCACTTTAAGTAAAATACTGGATTCAGGGGGATTTTTAGCTGTTTAAAGGTGCTTGGGACCTATAAGATATATATGCAACTTCTTCCCCGGGGAGGTTTAACCACTGTCTGACTACCATAGTGGATAATCGTGTTCAGAGCTCTTAGCTTCCCCAGCCTCAGCTATTTCCCTTCCTAGTGGACTAGGCTACCAGGGCTGGAAGAAGCAAGAAAACTGATGAAAACCAAGGCCAGGGCCCACATCTGTATAGAACAACTAGAGTTCTTTGAGTCTCCTCTCTTACTAAAAAGGGAGCTCCGGAAGATGTACATGTTTTTCTTTCTGTGAAAGATTCAATTATAATAGTTTCTTCAGTTTAGAAAAATAACAACCATATTCTATTTGATTTTTCATATGCAGTGCCTAGCATTATGGGTAAAAGAGTAGTGGGGATAATCAGTTTGAGCCTAAATTGAGTGTATTCTAGGATTTGGAGCTTCCTTAGAAAATCTAGATTACCAGGGGGATAGGATTACCAGGAGTCTATTTGTATGTGGAAATAAGGAACCTACTAGAGAGGAACTTCAGAGGGACAGAGTCAGGACAAGCTATATCCAAATGGATGATCTCAGTCATCAAAGTGGAAGGGTGGCTTTGAGAGTGGAATAGAGTCCTTACCTCATTTATCCTAGATTTCTGAAGCTTCGGTACAGTGAGAGCTGTAAGTAAAAAACAAAATAAAATAGAACTGTTTTTCACACAAACATCTAAAATCTCTGATAGGGGCAATATATTTGTCCTGCCTTGGCTGTGTGTGGATTCTGTCACCCTTGAGGAAGTACATGGCAGGTCAAATGGGTGCCAGTAGGCTCAGTGGCAACAATAAGTAGTAGAAGGAAAAGGAGCCCAAGAGGGACAGCTGTCTAGACACAGAGACTGGAAATAGTCTCCAGCAGGACCTGAGAAGCTGTGCAGGCACAGGGAGTTAATCATGAGAAAATGTGAAACTTCCCAGAAGGACTCCCACAAACATGGGATGGCAATTTCAAGGGTGCAGGAGGTCCAGCCATAGTGGGCCAGCACCTAAGACACCACAGCTCATTTTGTTAGTGTCCTAGCTGGCAAGCCTTGGAACGAAGCATTGTGCAGGTATCCAGTTCTAATAGACCTTTGTAAATGCCGTGTCAGAAGGAATAGCAAGACCACGGAGGCACACTGAAATCAGACTGAAGATTGAGAAAAGCTGAGAACATGTCAATCTGCAAGTTGGCCAGAAAGAACAAGTAGGAACTAGATAAGTAAATAGTGTCTGGAGAGGCCTTCTGGGCAGAAGGAAGAATGTATGTGTTAAGCCGAATGGTGGCTCTGTAAGGGGAGACCATAGACTTCCCGTAGGAGAGTTGAATGGTGGAAGGAGACGTAAGAGGGTGTTGCCCATGTAGGCAGATGACAAAGTGGGGGGCAAGTCCAAGACTTGGGCTCAATCTTGAAGGCTGAGGTGAGAATTTTTAGTTGGAGAAGTGACATGATTATATATACTTTTCAGTGGTATGTGGGCAAACTAGCTAGAGATTCAAACGTTCATTAGGAGGTTCTTATAGCAGGTGGAGCCAAAATTTTGAGAGTCTGAGCTAAGTAGTTGCAATATTGCAGTTGTTTTTTTCAGAAGCTCCTATTGTAAGGATATAATGTAATTTCCACAAATGTATGGGACACTGTGGTATTTTGGGAATATAGGGGCTTTCCTTGGAGATAGACAGCCTTAGATTCAAATCCCAAGACCTCTAATGACTGACCAAGTTCCCTTCAATAAGATTCATATACCAACTATCTGATTCTATATTTTGTTCATTTATAAATGGAGATAATGCTACCAACCTCAAGATGCTATGCTGGTTGAATAAAACATGAGGTATGTAAGGACTTTCTCACAGGTCAATTAAGACTTATGATGTCCTTTTCCTGCTCTTCTCCCAGGGCACATACAAAAACTTGCCATGCTGTGATTACCTAAATCCAAGTGCTAATCATTATTTTTATACCAACTCCCTCCCCAATTAAATATTACTGTGGAGACCGTGACTCCTAAGAAGCTCAGGAAAGAGGTTGAAGCAGTAAGTAGTTGTATCCCCATGGGATGTCCATGCCTATGCGAGTATAAATTTGGTAAGTCAAAGAGATACGTCTTTCTAAAATGTGCTTTTTAGTAACCCTTTGCTAAGGCCTTATCACCATAATTATAAAGATTAAAACATGAAAATAGATATATTCTTTGAATCAAACAGATGCATCGGAAAATTCTTGGAGATAAAGCACATTGCTTGACTTTTTGGATATCTTTAACCAGGTACATTGATTTAACACACATCACATCAGCAGTCTCATTTTTGTATTCATGAGCTCGACGGGGAGTCAAGGTCCTGCTGATAATGGAATAAGGGGCATTTTCAGTTCTAAGAAGTTCAAAACTGAATTTTCATTAAAAAGTATTTTCCAAGTTGTTCCCGATGAAGGAACATAAAAGAATAAAAACTGTGCTTTCAGCAGTGAGAGTGTCAGAATCCCCTGGAGGGATTGTTAAAACACAGATTGCTGGGGCCCACCCCAGGCCTACTGAATCAGGAGCTCTAGGTGTGGGCGTAGGGATTTGCATTTCTAACAAGTTCCCAGGTCACAGCTGTATCAGTCAACTCCATCTGCCATAACAAAATAGCCTAGATTAAGTGGCTTAAACATCAGAGTTTATTTCTCACAGTCCTTGAGGCTGGGAAGTCCAAGGGATCAACTGATTTAGTTGCTGGTGAGGACTATTGCTGACTCGAAGGCAGCTGCCTTCTTCTTGTGTCCTCACAAGGAAAAGGGAGAATACAGGAGCATGCGCGCTGGGCTGTGTCGTCTTATAAGGGCATCAATTCCATCACTAAGGCCCACCCTTATGACCTCATGTAACCTCTGTTACCTCCCAAAGGCCGTATCTTCCAATATCACATTGAGTGTTAAGGCTCCCACATATGAAAATTGGGAAGGACACACATTTAGTCCATAATATTCTTCCTTGGCTCCCCCAAATTCATGCCCTCTGGCATGCAAAAATATTAATTCCATCTCAATAGCCCCCCCCAAAGTTTTAAATCATTGCAGAATCAACTCTAAAATCTAAAGTCCAAAGTCTTATTTAAATACCATCTAAATCAGGTGAGACTTGGGGTATGGTTTAATCTGAAAGAACATTCCTCTGCAACTGTGAACTGTGAACAGACCAGTTATATGCGTTCCAAATACAGTGAGTGGTAGGACAGGCATAGGACAGACATTCTCATTCCCAAAGGGAGAGATTAGAAGGAAAAAAGGGATCCCAAGCAAGTCTAAGTCTTGGCAAGACAAATTCCATGAGATCTTAAGACTTGAGAATAGTCCTCTTTGGTTTGATGCTCTGCTCTCTAGGCTCACTAGGGTGGCTGTGTCACCCCCCCATACTTCAGCAGGGTGACCACCCCTTTGGTTCCACATGACACTGTCACCAGAAAATGGGGTGTCCTCCTCGATGTGGTGTCCAGGTTCTTGGTATCCTGAGCAAAGAATTGAACGAGACATACACCAGAGTATTGAGATGAAACAAAGAGATAGTTTATTGAACGAATGTACACTCCAAAGAGGGAGAGCGGGCCTGCACAAGGGGAGTGGCTCAAGAGCCCCGATTAATGAGGTTTTGGTACTTTTATTTTCATTGGCTGTAAGGGTTACCCCCATCTGGGTGTGGAGTCTCTTGATTGACAAGTTTGATTGACATGGGGCCTATTACATAACGCCTTCAAACTGCGTTAGGTACTGGCTCCAGCTGGTGCGCTTCTTGTGCCCTCTAACTTCCTTGTATTTGCCTGGAACTTCCTCCTGTGGCTGCCTAGCCTGGGGCAGGGATTACTAGTGAAAGGGTGGTATCCAGGCAGTGACTACTCCAGCCAGGCGAATCCATGGGAAGGGGTCCCGAGATGCTCCCTATTCTATCTGCCTTCCTCACATTCTCTTGAGAGACGTGATCCGCACAAATCTCTATGGGAAGCTGAGGGGCTGGAGGTCTCATCTTCTGTATCTGCTTCTTGCTGAGAATGGTCATTGTCCCTACCTACTGGGGATCCACAGAGCTCTCACCCTATCCGATCTAAAAGAGGAAGGGGTCTCGAGATCCACCACGTTCACTTGTTTGATCAAGATGGGCTGGAAGCCTCGTTGGGGTATCAGTTGTATCCCGATGCTCCCTAGATGAGGAGAAATTAATTCTGTTAATAGTTTATAAAGCATTGACCCAGAAATAGGTCTCAAACCCCTGTTACTGGGTGGTTTTGAGATGGAAAGTCCGTTGAGCCTGTGGCCCACTGAACCCCAGTCCAACCGGTCACCCAGGTGCCATCACTTGTGCAGGTCCAGAAAGGCCTGGAAGGAGTACTTGCCTGTAGTGATTGTAATCAGCAAGCTGGAGACGTGAGCTACAAGCTTCAGAATAATTATCTATGAGGGACAGTCTGTGTGCTAAAGGTGAGGAGCCAGAGAAAATTGATCAAGGAGGCAATTAAGACTTTGGGCTAGGAAAACGGTGAAACTGAGAGCTAAAGCACAAGGAAAAGGGGTCCATAGTGAGGTGGGGAGAGAGCTCCTTTGTTTGGCCCACATCAACACCACCCCTCCAAAACTAAGGAGGAGGCAGCCCAGAGCCTTGGGCCTGGGTGACCGTGGTAGCCTGGATGATCTTTGAATCTCCCTCAGAGTCATTCTTTTCTTTTCTTGAAGAATAAGGAATGTTTGCAGTTGGATATCTCTATTCCAATTATTTTGTCCTATTGAGTCCCAGAAGTCTGACAGCCTTGTTTTATTCTGTCCCATTTATTTTTTCTGTCCCCTTTAGTCCCAGCTGGTAGTATTTCTGCTGGTATAATCTCATCTCTTCCCTGACTCCTGGAAAGAGGACTAATTAAGTTCATGAGTCACACCTCGATCTCTTCATCAAATAATAGCCACACCTGTGCAGTATTTTCATTTTTTTTGTTTTTTTGTGGGGTTTTTTTTTTTGTTGTTTGTTAGTTTTGTATGTGGATAGTTCCCTGGCTGGGAATCGAACCCAGGCTGCAGCGTTGACAGAGCCAGCGCCGAAGCCTTAAGCCACTACACCACCAGGGAACTCCCTGTGCAGTATTTTCAGACCAAGCCTTTCTCATTTCTTTGCAATATAGACAGGCTGAGCATTTTCAAAATTTCCAAGTTCTGGTTTCTTTTTGCTTAACAATTGCTTCTTTAATTCATTTCTTCCTTGCAATTTACTGTAAGTAGTCAGGAAGAACCAAGCCACTCCACACTTTGCTTAGCAATCTCTTCAGCTGTATATCCAATTTCATCATTTACAAGGTATACCTTCCACCAAAAAACTATCACATGGGTCAGCCAAGCCAAGTTCTTTCCACTTTATAACATGGGTTGCCTGTTGCCATTCCTCCATTTTCCAATCATCTAATCCTCATTTCTGCCAGAGAGCTCACCAGACGGGTCTTCACTGTCCATATTTCTATCAACATTCTGTCAACATGAGAATGTTCAAACTCGTAGAAAATTTTTATGAGTTTGAACTTGAGCCAAACTGAAGAAGTGCCAGGAAACAACAACTCAAATGCTCTTGCAAATGACAGTTTTGCCATTCTTTTTATACTTTGGGATTTAAAGGAGGGACGTAGGAAAGATTTCACGAAGGTGGGAGAGAACAAGGTGGGGAAATCTCTTCGATTGGATTACAGGTAGTAGACAAGATTATGTGCTCCTCTGAAGGTGGTTATGCCTCCGAGGTGTCTGAAAAAAGAGGATTACTCTGATATTTCAAGGGTCTGTTAACTTAGATGCACAAAAGCAATGGACAGGGTTTGCTTAAGGCAAAGATACACCTTTTTATAGTCCTGGGGCCTGACTGACATGCACACTTAGGAATTTATAGTCAGACCACCCTGTAAGGTTACTTGCAGTCAGATTTACTACAGAGACCCTTTTTTTCCCTACAGTTTTGTTCACAGCAATTTGACATATGAATTTTGGAGGGACACAAACATTCAGCTCATAAACATGTGACACTGGGAGTCATAGAACTTAGTGGGTCAGTTATTGTGTCTTATCTTAGAGACTTCCTAGCCTGTAACTAAACAGGCCTGTAACTCTAAGAATATTATCAAAAACCTTACAGGCTGCCCCAAGCCTTCCAATCTGTATTGCTTCTTAGACTTGACCATGTTGAGTCCTGCTCTGTGTGCTTTGCATTAAAAGGCCCCATTCTGTCCATTCCCTGGCCTTACCATGACCCATGGGCAAGGAGTCCATGAAGCCATGTGACGTGTCACCGTTGAGCCTGTGTCTTCCTTACCAACCCATTCCTTGGGGATCCTGAGATGCTGGAATCCCCTAGTCCAAAGGCCCTGGGCCCATTTCTTGAGTCTTTTTTCGAGATGGGGTTGATAGACCAAGAAAGGGGCAGGTCTGCACAAGGACAGGAATGGCATTCTGAGGGTCCTGAGAACTCCTGAGAATTCTGCCTTTGAATCCTGATCTTTCTTCCACATTATCAAGAAGGTATACTTGTGAAGATAGAGAACAGAACATATTGAAACCCCCTTTCTTTCAGTCTGATTTATAACTTTAAATATATACAGATGGCACAGGGAAATCCTTTTTTCCTCTTGCCCTGGGCTCCACAAATGTTATAACAGGGACTGCCTTAACTAATAACAAAATAGTCAAGAAAGGTTATCCGAGGTCTTGTAACTTATGAAACATTAATAATGTGCCTTTGTCTGCTCCATACCAATACTACTCAAATTGTGGTCCCCAGACTGGCAACATTACCATCCCTTGGGAGACTGTTAGAAATGCAAAATCGACTGGCCCCACCCAAACATCCCCGATCAGAGTCTGGGGGTGCAGCTGAGCATCACGAAGCCCCTCAGATGGCTCTGATGCCTGACCAAGTTTGAGAACCATTGCTCTAAACCACTGCATAATAATGTGCATTAGAAATCCCCTGGTGACTTGGTTAAGATGAAGTATCTAAATCTAGGTTGGTAACTGAGATTCTGCAGTCCTAACGGGCTCCCAGATGATGCCAGTGCTACCTGTTTGTTGTCCTTATGTTAAATAGTGGGGCTCAAGCTCTCCAGACCATAGCTATAATTAGGGTGTGAAAGAGATAGCCCACTTTTCAGGGTCCCGGGGCCATCTTCTGATTTGACCTCGGACAATGAAATTTGTGGTTATCGACAGAGTATTTTGACTGGTAGTGGAGGGAGAAGCTGAGCTTCCTCCTTTCCTGGAGAGAGTATTCCCCATGCCCTGGAAAGCAGTGAAGTCCCAGGCCTTGCTTCCTGGTGGTGTCAAGGGAGGTGGTGTGACCTCAGAAAAGAAAAACCAGGTAATGGTGCATCTAGGCTGATGATGGGACCATTGCAGCCTCACAGAGGTCCCAGTATGAAGGACAAACATGAACAAAGTACGTCATAAGGCTCAAGCGCCAGATAGAGCCCTTGCCCTCCTCCCTTGCCTAGGCACCAGGGGGACCTGGTGTGGACCGAAGTTCTACACTGCGTGAGGTGCGGGTGTGTGGTCATCAGAGTATCACTGTCTTAAATCGCAGCATGGGTATTGGCATCTTCTAGTGTTCTGGGCAGACACTCAGGAGATGCTTGGTCATTTCTGTTTGGCAAGTCTTGCCATTCTCCTGAGTCTGTTTCTTGATCTGCAAAGTCCCACAGTTAATATGTTGCAGAAGCAGGGCTAGAACTCAGTACTGTCCACTGCACTCATCAGTTTTTACAACGAGATCTGAAACTCAGTTCTTCCATCCACTTCATTATGTGAGAAGCGTGAAACAACACCCTTTATGAGAAACCTAAATTTTTCACAGAGATTATGTGTTCCTCTAGGCTGACAACTGAAATCTCCTCCACACGGAATATTGTAAATTAACCTGTCCTAGGCTTCTGCTATTTCCCTGCCTCTGAATTGATTGTGGTACCTGATTTGAAAAGCTATGGAAGTCTGTCTCTTACTGAAGCCTAATTGAATGTACCCAGCAGAGCCCCACTTATATTTAGGGTCATTCTGGGTATCAGAAATGTGGAAATAAAGAACAATGGAATAGGATAATCTGACAAAAGGAAGATTTGAAGCATTCCAAGTTTATGGTATTACCTAGTGCTTATGGGCCAAATTGTGCCCGCCCCTCGCCTCCTGAATTCATAACCTGCAGTGCGATGGCATTTGGAGATGGGGCCTTTGGGAGGTAATTAGGGCAAAACCCAAAATGTTAATGTATTTCTCAGCCATAAAGTAAGACTGTTAGAGTAATGATCTTTAATCCCAGTGACAGGTTTTACAGGTGGCTGAGCACGAAACCTTTATTCTTATCAACTGGAGATTGAAAAGAAAAGGATCTTCTGGGATTGTTTCAGGCCAAATGCATCATGGACTGCAGCTGTCCTTATCAGACCCAGCTAGGAGACAGGGAGCCCAGGGGACAGGGGTCACAACTGGGCCTGGAGGAACCTGGGGAAAGTCCTCCTGCCCACTATCCGGCTGCTGAACTGTCACAGGTACCTTGGGGTGGGACCTGTATTCTGAGGAAGGAAAAAAGGAAAGAGTGTACCCCAACTGGATGTAACAGTTGTAGCTCAGCCTCTCATTGGGCTCAGCCCCCCAAATGGAGTAGGAGGCAGGCAGTGGAGTGGAGAGAGCAGAACTGGGGAAGGAGTGATGGGATTGAGTCTGGCCTCAGCCACTAGTTGACTATATGAATTAGAACTAGGCTGACCAGATGTCCTATTTTAAATGGGACAGAAAACAACAGTACTGTCCTGTTTCAAACAGTACCTCTGGTCAGCCTACTGACATCTTGAATTTGCCCAGTGAGATTAGGCTGACCGTAGGTACCATTTGAAACGGGACAGTACCATTGTTTTCTGTCCTATTTAAAATGGGATGTCTGATCAGCCTAGTTAGAATAATCTACTTATTTGTGCGAAACTAGCACTTCCCTTGCAGGATGGTTCTCAGGGTTGGTGGTACGTCAGAGAAGTTCCTGACTAACCTCTTTATCTCTACAGGCACCACGTGCACCTGGCCTCCATCTTTCCTTGTCTGGGCTACAGCACCCACCTAACTGCTAATCCTGCTTTACTCTTTTTCCTTTCCAGACTATTCACTTCATGGAAACCAGTGTATCTTAAAACATACATCATTCCAGCTTCTCCTGCTTAATTCCATGGCCAGATAATCAAATCCAAACTCCCACCCATAACTTATAAAGTTTGAAAAAATCCAGGATATGCCAAATTTTTCAGCCGTACCATCTTACTATATTCAGCTCTGCTTTCTTCTCAGTTCTTCAAATATGCTGACAACTTTTATGCCCTAGGGCCTTTGCACATACTATACCCTCTGCCTAGAATGCTCTTACCTCCTTTCTTTGCCTAACTTACTTCCTTTTTAACTCTCAATTCACAGACAGATATTTCTGGATTACCTCTTTGCCTCTCTTCTTCCCAGCAGCCAATACAAGTTATAATTAGCTTTGTTTTCCTTTGTTTTTAAAAATCTATTTTCTTCTAAATAGAATCTATGTTTAGGGTGAAGACTGTCAGTCTTGTTTATCATGAATTCTCAGGGCCTGGCACAGCACCTGACATAATAGGCACTGTACAAATACTACCTGAATGATGCAGTAATGACAAAATAAATTTTCCAACACTTAAGTTACAGATTTAACTCTAAAAATTAGAAAATTTACACCATTGATTTTGCAACTTTTGGCTTTGAGTTGGGAGTGCCATTGCCACGTGAGTATTAACCTACACATTCCTTTTCATTTTTCCCTGTAGCCATGAAGGCTAGGAAAAAACCAGTTAAATGCTAAAAAGTACACACACACACACACACACACACACACACACACAGAGGTGTATATATAGATATACATATATATGACTACATCATTATTTAAGAGATTATATGTACATATACACATGTACATATGTGTGTGTGTGTGTCTGTAGAACCTTCGTGAACAATGACATAGTCTAAATACTAGTACATAAAATAGAGGAAAGGCACATTTTAAATATAAATAGATGATTCCAATACAAAAAGATTTTCAAAACAACATAGTTCAATATATAAAACAATTTAACAAAATAAATGCTTTTATTATTATGTCACTTCAGACTATTGAATTATTGATATGGTGTAGAAATCATACTGTTTTCTTGGCTTCAACTATTTGGGTCAATGAAAAATGAGATAAAACTGTTATTGTAATTCAATATTTTATTTCTTTGCAATGCATATAAAATTTCTGAACTCATAACTTGGACCATAGTTATGTGCATTGTTCTATAAATTAATAATAGTTTTCCTATATGGTAAATATAAGAGTTTACATATTTAAGAGCATATAGGAATTTATAAATTCCTATATGTATATAAAGGAAATATATATATATATATATATATATATATATATATATATATATGAACTTATATATCAGTAAATAACTTCTGAAAAAGACACATGAATTTATGGTACTTAAATGCCTTTCTATTTGGGAGAAAATAATGATTATTTACATAAGTTCAAGCTAATGAAAGGATCGAAGGACATTTTAGGAGTAACCTTTTGATCTTGCTATCTGAGGTGAGAATCAAGATGCTTGTCACCATTTAGTATAAGATATGACTTTTCCTCTTTGCCCCTTGGCCACTGGATCACTTCATTAGCAAAATTTATAGGAAATAATTTTGTGGAAAATGACTTCATTTTAGCTTAAAAAAATTAAACAACTGAAACCCAAAACTTTCTGCACAAGGAATAAACTATATTAACTAGTCAGTAAGAATATATTCTGCGTGGGTGACAAAGAATTTTTAACATGGATATAGCTACAGTTCTCTATAAATTAGCAAAGAATCCTAACACTCTGACAGCTGGGGTCAGGACTGGCAGACCAAAGGACAATTTTCAAGGGCATCTGAGTTACATTAGAAACAGCCACAGCCCCACTGCCTGCCTAATTAGGTTGCCCATAGACACTCAATTTAGCATATTGAATAATCCCTATCATGAGCAAAGGCCTGTGTTTGATGTGTCTGTGTTACTAGGAGAGGTCAATTGGGGTCAAGAAAAAATCTTTGGGGTTTGTGAATGCCTTGGTGTCATCTAACTCCATGCTCTTGATGTGCTCCTGAGGAAGCTGAGGTCCTCAGAGGTTAATTGACCTCCCCAAGGTCATGCTGCTGCAAAGTTGGCGCTATCACACGAGCTTCCTGAATTTCAGTTCAACTCTGTTTGCACTCTGTCACCTGTCTCCACAGATGTTTGCTTTTTGCTTACTTTGCTCAGCAAGCAGATGGTTCCTCTCTACCTCTCATTTAACTGATGCTATAAATGATCACAGTATCAGAGACCTTAGCTGTATTCTCTGCAAGAATAAACTTGCTCTCTCTAATCTTCCCCCAGGTGGTAAGCATTTTGACACTCAGCTACCAAGAAGGGATTGTGAGAGTACAATGGCCATACTTCACATCGGTCAGTTCCAGACTTTAAGTACCTCAGCCACCCCCTCCCCCAGCCTCCTACCTCCACCCACTCAGGCTGGGCACAGGGCTGGGGCATTGAACACAGCTAGTTTTCCAGGCACTAACAAGAACTATGGAAATGAAGTGGGCTTGGCTGAGATCAGGAGGGTAGCAAGCAGGGAGCTAACAGTGAAAGTGGGCTCTGGAACCAAAACCATCTGGATAAAGCAACAAATCCCACAGAGGCTGGGCAGGCTCAGCGTGAGGCGCCTGGCCCAGCTGTTTTCTCTCACTTCCTGCCTCCATGACTTTGCTGGCATCAGAGGGCCAGGCTGGATCCAGTCACAAGGCGGAGTCGACTCCCCTCATTCCAGGTCTTTGTGGTGGTTGAGCAGAAGGCTATCATTGAGTACAGCTGTACCTCTGTTGGAGGAATTATATTTTAAGGGTGTATTTGGAGCCATTTAGGAAAAAGAGCTCCCAGATTTTTCCTAAAAGCAAAATATAACAAACAAATAAACAAAAAATGGAAAAAAGGAACTCTTAGAACTGTTTCCAGTATTTTCAGTGCCAAAGAAGACATCCTAGAAAACAGTCAATAAAACAAAAACATTTAAGTGTATTTCATTTATGACAGAACAATCAAACTTCCATGCTAAATATTAGACAATGAGAGCCAATCATGTATTATAGAAATATAATATGATCTAGTAGTATTTATCCCAGGAATGTAAGACTAAGGTAAAATCAGAAAACCTATCACTGAAATCCACCACATAGGTAAAAAGAATTTGGTAAGTTTAAACATCTATTGGTGGAAAAACATTCCCTCACAGTAAACTAAGACATTAATAAATATTCTGTACAAAAACTCTACAGAAAACATCATATTTAATAGAGAAACTCTAAATTTAGTCCTTTCTATACCAGAAACAAAAGAAGAGTGTGGCACTGCTTACTGTCCTACAAATAATGAGATAGAAATGAGAGATAGAAGGAGTGGAAAGAAGAGCAAAGTGGTTATTATTTGCAGATAATATAATCATTTGCATAGAAAACACAGCATAATAAACAGAGAGAAGTTTCCTAGTTAAATCTAGAAAAGTCTACCATAGCAATAATTTACTAGAAAATGCTATGGAAAAATAGGCACTATTTATAACAACAAAATCTATAAAGAGGTTAGAATTAACCTACAAAGGATGCAGAAAATTATGATAAAAAATTTTTAAAACCTTAAAAGAGACATAAAATAAGTCCTGAATAATCAGAGAGCTATAAGATGTTCGTGATAGGGTGACAAAGACTGTAAAAACATAAATTGCCCTCAAGTTAGTCCATAAATTTAACACAATTCTAATAAAAAGCTCTTGTGATGTGGAGTGAAGATTTTCTTAAATGTAATGCCAAAATTGCAAAAATAAGGTGAAAAAAATGGTAGACTTAATTGTATCCCAATTAAAGATTTCTATTTAATAAGGAACACCATATGCAAATTTAACAGAATGAGGACGAACATGAAGAAGACACATACTACACATTAGTAAGAGATTAATATCTAAGGTGTGCAATGAATGAATCAATAAACCAAAGAAAAATGATCAAAAGAATTGAATAAACAGTCCACAGAAGGAGAAATCTAAATGGGTAAGTAGTAGGAGAAGCGCTGTCTAATTTCAGTAGTAATCAGCAATGCAAATGAAAACAATAACAAGACCCACTTTACAACCATCAGATTTGCAAAAGTTAGTAAGTTGGATAATACCAAGTGTGAACAATCCAGAATTCTCATATATCCCTCTTGAGAATGCAAAGGCGCCATCACTAAAGACCAATAGGACTGCAAATAACAGAACACTGCATAGTAGTGAGATTGTTTTCTACTGGAAACTGAATAACATATGTTAATGTAACTCAATACTGTTTCTGTAAGTTGAAATCACCTTCACATTTCTTTCCAAGACACATTTAGATCCAAGGATTAAACACATTAGAGTGAACGTCTATAGGACCTGGGGAAAGGGAGGTAGGTGTGTGATTGGGTTATGAAGGATAAAAATCCAGAAACCAAACAAAGAAGGGTTTTGCATGAATCGATGATGACAGGAAGCCAGAAACTGAAGAATATTGTACTCAACACTCTAACCAAAGTCCAAACAAAGAACAACAACAAAACAAAATAAGAAGTATGCAATAGAGTTCCTGAGGCTGAGTGAGCACGTTGGGTGCAGTAGAAGGAGTCCTCTAATGAGAGTCCCTGACACACTCAGAGCCCAAATCCTGTGCCCAGTCAGGGCCCTGTGGCAGGATGGTAAGTTGATAGGCTGCTCAGAGGGGCTGAGCCTATTGCACCAGACATCAAGTTCCTCTCTCTGAGCCTGGCATCCTAGTGAAATGTATATGAAGTGGGAATAATTTGATATGAAAAACATTGGAATTGCTAGGTGAGTAGTCACTGCCACAACACGGTGTCTTAGTCAGTTCACACTGCTACAACAAAGTGCTGCAGGCTGGATATCTTATAAACAACAGAAATTTATTTCTCACAGTTCTGGAGTCTGGAAGAGCAAGGTCAGTTCTGGTGCGCGCCCTCTTTGGGGTTACAGATGGCTGACTTCTTGCCTCCTCCCAGGTCAGAGAGCAGAGAGAGGGAGCGAGGTCTCTCAGGGCTCTCATAAGGTCACTAATCCCATCCACACAGGCTCTACCTCCAGGCCCTCATCGAATTCTAATTATTCCCGAAGGCCCCGTGTCCTAATACCAACATGTTACGGGCTAGGGTTTCAACATAGGAATTTCAAGGGCACACATTCAGTCCATGACACACCGTATGCAGATTCAGTGGCCACACATCACAGGGCCCTCTGCAGAGAACACACTGAGCCTCTCTTTCCAAACGAGAGCTCCTTAAGGAGCAAAAGGCCCCATGTGCACCCCTGTCTCCAGGACCTTTGCAGCATTTCATTTGTCTGTCCTCTTATGAGTCCCACCATTTTAGAGTTTGTCCTCCTCATATCCAGAGCCCCTGCATGCGGAGGTGAAGTGGGCATCATAACTTTTCACCAGACTTGGTCTGCGATCATAAATTAGTCCCTAAGGGGGCATGTGAATGTTCCAGTAATTTGTTCTGACAAAAGCTGGATTAAACTTTTCCAGGTCATTTGGTGCTCTGTGCGGCTCAATTAGACACACCGGGCCCACAGGCATCTGGCTTGTTGTATTTTTGGAGAGCAAACCAAGAGGGCACAGGGGAGAGAAAGTCACCAAGGCAACTAACTCCATGTGGTTGAGAGGCAGGACATCATAAACACTGGACTCCTCCCAGACTGGCTTTGGGACAGACACCAGTCATCTACCATTTGATGCAGTCTACTCGTTAGATTCTCTTCGTTGGGCCTATGCATTCCAAAAGGACTTGGCTTCGTGTATTTTCTTTTTAACATAGGCTTCAAAGTGATGTTATTAATACAAGCACTTCGGTAAAGATGTCAGGTCTCATTTTTAAAATTTTCAAATTGCAAATTTATGTTGTCTGCTATTTTATATGCAGAAGTATTGTGTCATTCATCACACAGCATGTGTTATGGGATTCCTTGTATTTTATGGGATTTCATGTATTTCAGCCACTTCTTATGGTTTGCATAAACATCATATCTGGCTTGCATTAATAAAATAGTTTAGTCATTTTAAATACAGTGTAGTCCCCACTGCATTTCTGTCTTTTAAATTTTGTTTTGCTTTTAAGCTAGTGGTTTCATTGCTTTTCTTTCAAAATCAACTTATTTAGGATTTAGGACCATTTTTTCTCTGTAACATCACTTTCAAATTTGCTTTTTGTGTTATGTTATTTTCCCAAGGAATTTTTGGTCATGTTGGGGATGGCTGAATAAAGCCAATGAGCTAGACACATCTTCCCCAATTTATTTCATTTGGACAGCTTTATACCTACTTAATATCCCACAGCATACCAATAACTGAAGTATTTTCCAAATTGTTTTCAGGATTGAATTATCTCACAACGTTCTATACATATATGAAAAGGGGGATTAAAACCAGTGACAACCACAGTAGCTGCCCTTAAACACCATAAATTAGGTATTGCATTAATTATAGTCTCTTGTATGTCATTGTACGTCTTGTATTTGCAAGGCACTGGCTGTAACATTCCCCAGTTTACTTAAATGGACACAACAGTTTCTTAATCCCATGCTGTAGTTTTTCAGTATTTATCACTTTAATTACTTTGTGATTATTTTAGAGCCTAATTTAGAACCTTAGTCATTTAAACACAGAGTGCTTATCGGACTTAAGCATTTAAGTCACAGTTGTAATATGTCCTTGAATTCCATATCCCCCCATCTTCTAGGGCCAGGGCAGCCTCGTGTTGTCTCCCTGGCAGACGATGATCCTTCCTCTTCCTGAGCATCTGCACAGACAAGAAGCTCACTGCCTCCCCAGGCAGCGTCAAGGGACAGGATGCTGCGAACATGTAGAAAAAGCTCCCGTGGGAATAGATGGAGCAAACTAACAGAAGAACAGGAAATTGTGCTTAAAGACTGGGATTTCAGAGCTTAACATTTGAGCAATATAATGATTCTGGATAGTCACAGGATTTGGGCCACACTTGAATGGGTCATTGAAGTGCAAGGGAACCCAATAGGGTGACTGGAGTTCAGGATCTCTTGCAGAAGGCAGCCCCGCTGTTGGCTAAGTCTTCCTGTGAACTCAAGTTGTCCAGACGATGGTGGAAGTATAACAGTAGGGGAAGGAAGGCGTCAAAGAGTCAACGCATGTTGGAAAAAACTCCTGAAGGTCAGTAATCGACATTAAAATTTAAAAAAAAAGAAAGAAAGGAAAAGAAAAAAGAAACTGAAAAAAAAAAAGAAGGGGAAAAGTGTAAGGAAAATTACTATTCTAGGTGCTAGTAGAATGATTTCATATTTCTCAGTCATATGCCTTTCCTAAATCAGGGTTGTTACTGTGATTTGCTTTTCTGAATGTCCTCCTAGATATACGCTAAAAACTGAAGGCTTTTTGAAGAACAACTAGATGTAACACTACTAAAAAAATCTCATGATGTTCCTTTTCCACATAGATTGGCAGCAAAACAGCCGATCCACTCAGAAGTTTTATGCACTCAGCTCCAGGAAAAAGCAAATGGAAAAAACCGCTTTCCTCCAGAGAGACAGGTTTATCTCAGTTTCACAAGGCAGTGGAGATTTTAAAAGACAAAATTGTTTGGGCAATCATGGAACAGTGGAAAGGCCCCATGTTTTGAGTTGGATATAATTTTGAAAATGAAGTCAGTTACTTGATCTACACCCGAAGAGACGCTTGTTTGCTTGGTGTCCAATCCGTGGTGCATGATAGACTCCACATCTTGGACCAAGTCCGGCAAGAACAGTGTTTGTTTTGCTGCTATCCTTAAAGTTTCATCTTCTGCAAAATCTGAGACTTGGTTTGATTTCTGTAACACTTTATTCTGCTTATAAAGATGCCTCACATGCCCTTTAAACACAGACAAGTCCATATTCCTAAATTGTGAAAGATCAGGGGTAGGGTCCATGCATTTGCCTGAAGTTAGACTTCCAAGGCATCTGACTACCTTCAGCCTGTTTTGAATTTGGGGAAAGTTACATATCCCATCTTCAGAAAAGGCAGTAATGCTCCCCAAAGATTCTGTGTGCTCCCCTTTCCCTCGCCTCCTAGCAGGGCGATTGAAGTCATGTATCTGGTTCAGGCCAGTGAAAAGAGGGATCTGTGTTTCTTTTAATCAGAGGTGATTACGAGGAGGTGCGAGCTCTTTGCATGCTCTCTTGCCCTGACACACACACCTAGAAACTGTGACGGAGGGGGCCTGCATCTCCAAGTCACCATGGGAGGGAAAAATTGCATCGGGGCATTGTTTGTCCTCATTGGACTTTAAATGAGCAAAGAAATAAATGGCTGTCAAGTAAAGCCCCTGAGATTTGGTAGTTATAATTTGTTAGAATAGTCCAGCTTAACCTAATAAACTGCCCCACTAGGAGAGGGTTGGGCGTGGGCTGAAAGCCCAAGACTGGTACGATCTGGAAATCTTTGTGTCTCCTTTAATCTCTGGTTCTTTCGAGTCCAGCTCATCAGAAGACATCCTGGCGACTAAAGGTTTGATGAGGAAATTGGATATTTTTTACTAAAACATTTGGTTTATAACTTTCAGTTATCAATGTGATCTCATTACCTCGAAGCATAATGGACAATCAGAAAAGTGAGAAATTTAATTTTTGAGGAAGCTGTAGAGAAATGGAAGAGATAATTAGATTGAGGCGACATGACTGAAACATTTAAGCCTCTTGCAGAGGCTTGTCTTGCCTGTAAAGTGGCCCATCTGTCTTTAATTTTTTGTAAAAAACCTGGGACACTAAACAGAGATCCTTACCCACCTTTAATTGCACTTCTTGTGCTAACAAGGTTTGCTTTGGCCGTGGGAGTCTCTCCCCGTGGGGTGAGGACTCTGTCTCCTTCTGAGGATTCAGGCCACATGCCGACGCCCCAGCCTCCGGTGCCCCTCTAACACACATCACAGCATTTGTTTCTTCCTTGCATCCGTCTGTTATAATTTGGATTCTTTATTCATTTTCCTACCAGAAGTAAGCTCCCCGAGAGCAAATTATTTCTTTGTGTTTGTTGTGTGTAGTACAGAGCCAGGCAGAGGGTGGGCACCCCCCGAATATTTACTGAACCAGTAAATTCTTTGTTCTTAAAGATCCTCTGTAAGATCACCGCCAACGTGTGGTCACGTTTCTTGAATTATTTCAAGGACTAACAACTCAACCACCTTGTAAAGTAGACCTCCTCATCTTCTGAGAAAATCTCGATTTTCAAAAAGCTTTGCCTAATACTGAGTTAAAACCTTTACTCTCCATGCTCTCACTTCTACCCTTCGGCACACGGAATGATTCCAGTCCTTCCTACCCAGGACACCGTCTATCGGGAGCTTCCTGAGTTTCCTCTGCTTCAGGCTGCACATCCCGGGTCTCCTGATTGCTGCCCAGTAGGACATGGTTGCACACGCCTTCATCCTGGCCTCCCTCGTCCCAGGGGCTCCACGTTCTGCAAAGTTCGTCTTTCAGCTCAAAGCCCTTCTTGCGTTAAACGTTTGATATGAGCCACAAATCATGTTCTGTGCACTCCCTTGAAAGCGCCTTACTTTGGCTTTGGTAATAATACCTGAATATATTTCTTTTACTTGCTAATATGATGCATTAGTTTAAAGGCTCTTTTACACTTTAAGAAGCAAAGACAGACTTAGGACCTCAGTTTGCAGAAAGCCTACACTGAGGCCACAGCAGCAGCTCCAGGGCACCCCAGGAATTTCAGTATATGTTCCCCCAAAAGCTGGTGTCTGTGTTCCCTCTCTGCTGCCTGGTCACCGTGGGGACTCCGCAGGTCCCTGACTTTGCATCTGTCACTTCTGCCTTCTGGTTGCTGGATGTTCTCCTGTCTCCTACTTGGGGCGTCTATTGCTCAGGGTTTCTTCTTTCTGCTCCTGCTCTGTGTATTCTCTCAGGTTCACAGTAAGACGTTTAGACTAGGAAATGTGTAGTTTACTCTCCCCTTTCCCTTCCCCTGATTTCAAAATAAATGCCATATGAAGTTATAAAGTAAATATAATGCTTTACAAAATTAAAAATAAGTCAATTCTTCCCAAATTAATTTCTTTGCCACTCTGGTAGTTAGATATGAACTTGGTCTGCCTATTTGGTTAAGCGGAATAGTTTTATTCCCTCTACCAATTGCTAGTGTATAACACACACACACACACACACACAATTTTTATTTTTATTTTTTAAAATGCTGGGCTCTCAAATGGTGTAAGCAATGAGATCTGATGAGCTCAATTAGGTCATAGTTCTGCCTGTCTGGCGGGGTCCTTGAGCGCGGCCGCTCTTAGCCAGATGTGCCTCCCTGGTCCAACCAGTCGCCAGCAGGTTGGTGAGGTACCAAATGGCTCCCTGGGTGGGTATGGCTGGACTCCCAGAGGGCACGATGAGCCTGGCAGACAGACAGCATGACTTTCGTGCATACATCTGGACAGACCACTGCAGAACGTGCTGACTGCCACACGCCCCACCGGGAGTAATCCCTTCACTTTGAGATGGGATGTACTCAGCGAAGTCCAAACTAACTCATGTCGCCAACTTTTCCGGGGGGCACAGGCCTTCACGGGCCGGGGCTCCAGCCAACCATGTGGCCCTACCTGGACTGGTCTAGGGTTTGCAGATGACAAGGGAGCGAGAGGAGCACCTAGCTCTCCACCCCCAGGAGGCCTGCCTCCTCCTCTGGCTCCACTGGAGTGTGGGGAGCCTGGCAGGTGGAAACCTTTGGAAGGTGCTGGGGTTTCTACAACTTTATTTTGATTAAGATTTTTTTTGGTGGGGGTAGTCCCCTGGCTGGGAATCGAACCCAGGCTGCGGTGTTGAGAGTGCTGAAGCCTAGCCACTACACCACCAGGGAACCCCCTAAGAATTTTTGATGATATAGGTTTAGATGAGTCTATTTTTGCCCTAACCTTGTTTTTCCAAGGAGGTAAGATTTGGGTGTAGAAATAGCCCATGAATTCTCTCTGTGAAAACACACGTGGAAACACAGGTAGACACTGGAGAAGCATCGCGGGAGCCTACTCTACCCCGAGACCCTGCCTTGCTTACCTGAGGGTCCCTTCGATGGCCACACTGGAGCTGTCCTGAACTCTCCAGCTGGGCCCTGGGGCCTTGCACTGTGACAGCTGAGGGTCGTTGCAGGGCAGCCTGTCAAGTCGCCCAGTGGTAGAGAGCTTGTTTTCAGGGATGTGAAGAGGCGGGTAGACTGGGGAGCAAATGTGGGTTGCTTTCATTTTCTTGGGCAGGAGCCATTGAATGCAAAGGCGATGCCCTGGGCATTTTCCCCACCAGCGGCAGGTGCCACTGCTTGTGGGGAGGTGACGTCTCCCCCACCCTCCCCGCTTCCCTCTTCCTGGCGAAGCCAGGCCATCAGACCAAAGCAAGCATTACTTGTTTCTACCTTGAAAATGCTTTTGAGTTTGAACTGTGGATCCAGGTGGCCCTTCAGGAGAGCATGCAGCGCTGTCAGCCAGCTCCCGGGCTCGGCGCAGGGGGAAGCCAGCCGCGGCCCCCCCCCCCCCCCCCGCCTTCCCGAGGCCGCTTCCTGGGCTTGCTCGGGTTCCCTGCCCCGGAAGCACGCACTCGGCGGCCTCCTAGGCCTGCGGACAGCTGGGCCCCATTGGTGGGACACGTGGTGCTCAGCCAGGTTACTCAGGTGTTGGGCTTGCATCCCGTGACCATTTGGGCCTTGACGACACTTGATCTGGGGCTTGGGGAGGAACGCAGAAGCACCTGGCCTAGGGACGCTTTTAAGGACGTGGGGAGATGGGGAGGAAATGCGCAGAGGGAAAAGAGAGAACCTGCCAGAAAGGCAGTGCGGACGGTTCGCGCCTCCCAGCAGCCAAGGCTGTTGGGAGCCGCGGGTGGGTCTCCGTTCCGCTCCTTGCCGGAGGGGCTAAGCTGAAGGGAGACCCTCTCAGGCTCCGATCAGGCCCGCCGTGGTGCGGCACCAGCTGGACATCTGTCTGTCCACTCGCCCACACGACGGTGGACCCACGTGCCGCCGCTCTGCCTCCTGCTGGAATGAGGAGCTAAACGCAGCACCGGGGCTGCCGCCGGGCCCCGAGCGCCTGCGCGGGGCTGGTTTCCAGAACCTTCCAGGAGCTTTCCGTTATTCAGCGCCCCGGGTCTCCCCCAGACTTCCTGAGCCCGAATCCCCAGGTGTGAAGTCAACTTTAGCATCTCTGCTTCCAAAGCTCCCCAGGGGGTTTTGCCGTTCACTCGGGTTTGGGCACCACTGAGGGGGAGGCGACAGGTAAGCTAGTGGAGAAACATCATACACCTGGTGTTGGAACCCCACCCAGAGCTCCCCGGGGCGCAGTCCCAGCGGAGGAGTGGGGAAGGGTGACAGGAGGCGGTGACACGGCGTAGGTTCCTGAAGGACGAGTGGTTTTCCGAGTGAGATGTCGGCGCGAGGGGACTCTAGCCCCCACGGACAGCTTGGAGGTGTTCAGGGGACGGTGGGAACCCAACGTTGAGGGAGGATGGAGGCACCCCTAGGATGCACATGCAGTGAGTCTGGTATTGGGGCACACAAGAGGTAACCCATGTTTCAGAGGAAAGGGGATGGATTGAGTTAGGGGTCTCTATAAGATGCCCCAGAGGGATGTTCAAGAGAAAATGTGACTGTGTTTGAGACCCAGGAACGCCGTCTCACCGGAGACATAATTATGGGAACCAGAGGCTGTGGTCAGGGAGGAAGCTACCAGGTGGCAGCCTGTGACAGCAGCTGAGAGAGCTGCAGGGTGGCCTCAGGATCTGGCCTGGACCCCAGACGTAGCCCTGGGAACCCCAGGCCTTTGAACCTCCAGAGACACAAGCAGAGGCGTCCCCTTGGGGGTGACCGCAGGGAGTGCACGCTGCAGGGTGAGATGCCTACTCAAGCACACCCTCCGCTTCCTCAGCTGGCTGGGGCCATGGATGTGGCCAGACCAGGGACCGAGTGCCTGTACCCAGCTATGCTTCCAGGACAGAGCAGGTGTCAGAGCACAGGGTCACCCATTATGTACTTGGCCAACACTTACTGAGTGTCCGCCGTGTGCCAGACGAGGTTGAGTAAGACGGCTCCCCGGTGCGTACCACCTGCTGCCGTGGTTGCAGCTCTGGGTCTGCTCCTTTGTTTTTGCCTCCTGTCTGAGCGACACAGGCAAACGTCCTGCCACAGACTGAAAAAACGCACCACAGACGGAATAAACCCCAATGAGCAAAGCGAACAGAAGAATCCAGTTTACGTGCTGAATTCAGCAAAGGGTGTTATCATTGCATTTAGGGTAGGAGTTACTCCCCAGGAGAGCTCTGCCTGAGAACAATGGGTCGAACAAAGGCGCTGGTTCTGAATTACCTTTTTGGATAACAAAAGCTTTTGGTGAACAATGCTAATCGTAATAAAAGATGTACTGGAAGATGCCTTGTGTTAAAAGAAGGGGGGAAGTCTCAGATGTTTTTGTGTGCTGTGTCCAGTTTGGATACAAAAATCTGTCAGTGTCATGCTGGTTTCAGTCGATTTCACAGCGGGGGAGGGGGAAGGCTGAGGGCTACGAAACATAAGTTCAGAGTAGGTAACCGTTGCTGAAAGCACTCCCTCAGAAGTGGTAGCTAAACATATAGAAATAAAAAGCAAATAGAAGTCTAGATGCCTGTGTGGAGCGGAGGTGGGGCATGCCAGGAGATGGCTGTGGGAAGCACACCACCTAGGGAGGGTAGTGGGGCTGCTGTTTGAAGAAGACGGGGTGCTTTAGGCAACCACACTAACTGCAAGTTTGCAGAGTGCAAATGTTGCTGTCCTGTTGCTAGAATAGTGCATTGCCCAGTGAGCCCTCACATGGGGTGCCTTGGGGTCAGGATCCGTGGAGCATGGGGACCAGGATCCTCACCCTAACTCTGTCCCTGCTCGGTCCCCGTGAATACTTATTGAATGACTAATTTGCATGCATTTCATTAATATTAGTACAAATAAATGATTTATGGCAACGATGGTCCTAGCAGTTATGACTCTTGTCCCAGAGTTCAGGCTATTAGCATAGAACCCAGGAGGAACTTAATTGAATTATTCTTTCTCATTTCTATGTCAAGATGTTTTTAAAGGGGAGGGGCCCATTTAAGTTAGTAAGAACCAAGGCCTGATGCTCATCACCGTTACGTGTGCCTTGGACTCCGCCAATAGAACTTCACTAAAGGGAAGGGTTGGAGGGAACTTGTCATCACCCAATTTAGCCTAAACACTGGGGCAGCTCTTTGGTCTGGACAAGGGACCACATTGAAACCTGATAGGTGGCATGCTGGGGTGAATGAAAAGGAGACCTGAGGTAATGGTGGAAGAGGACATGATGTGTCTGGAGTTATCATTTTCCCTGAACTTGTGCCTCAGGAAGGAAAGGAGGCAGGAGATGTCAGACTGTTGGTAAGTGCAGACAGGACTTCTGTCTGGCCGCTGTCCACCTGGAATGGCCCTGAGTTTGGAGTCCCTTTCTGGTCCCAAATGTGATGTATGGTGTGTGTGCCATGAACGAACGCACGCTTCTCTCCAAAAGCCTACCGAAATACATGAATTCTTTGTGTACAATGATATCAATAAAAAAGAAATTCTAAGGGAGAAGAATTAATCCATAATCTTATCACACTAACAGACCAATTGCTCTTGTTTACTGTGTTCCTTTCCAGTTCTTTCCCATACACGTGTCCAGGGACGGCTCCTGACTGGTCACTTCGTTCATAGGTGGCACAGCTGGCCCTGCACTGTCCCCTCTTACTGTCCTTCCTTCACTGTTTACTAGAATGCCTGACATTCCCGGAGGCCATAATACTTGGGACTGCCATATGGTCACCACTTTGCTGGCTTTCTGAGCTCCTGGCAGCCGACCATCTCCAGCCTTTTTCAGGCTGCTTCCAGCGGACAGAGCTGCTCATGACCATATACAAGCCGATGTTTTTCCTGGGCCAGTGCGGTGTGGGGTGTAGCAGCTCCTGATACCTAGCGCGTACGTGGGAAATCCTAACCAATCTGCTTCTACTTGGATTTATTCTAAGGCAATATTCACGCTATTGGGTCTATGTGGCTCCAGAAATTAGTCTATGGCATCCTAAGTGTAAATATCTTGCTTTGTGCAATCATTTCCCCATTTTTGAATAGTTGTATCACCATCCCAAATAATGCTGAAATAAACATTTGTAATTTAGGGTCCTTTCTTTGGATTCTGTTTCTTACTTAACCTTAGTTCTTAAGGATAAATCCCATGAGTGGGATTAGGAATCAAGGAATTCAAGTTTATTTTTATTTTTACAAAGATATGATGGTACCTGGACTAGGAGAGACTACTATACTGGATCTCTTGAAATATTTTCATTTTGTGGGGGTAAGGGGTGCTCTTCCCCAAGTTTATGGACATGTGTGTCAGGGCAGAGAGGTGACTGCCCCTGAGGGGGGCCCTCTCAGTGAGGCTTTTCATTTGAGGTTCTGTGCAAGCAGGGATGAGCATGGACAACATGGAGTGATGGCAAAAGGAGGCCCCCTCTGATTTAGTTTAGCAGAGACTTTACGTGTGATCTTCACTGTAGTCTCTATGGGTCGACTGTGCTGTTGTTTTAACGACATTCTGGGGAAACTATTTTTCCTTTTCTTCCAGGTGTCCTATGGAGCCAAGTCGTTTGCTTGAAAAGCATGTGAAATCAACTGGGTAAAACCTGGGCAGAGAAATCTTGTCCATCCCCTAGGTGGCCACAGCAGGGCTCACTGCCCGTGGTGCCCTCAGGCCGAGGAAGGTCACAGTAGCAGTGGGTGCTCCTTAGCTGAGGACAGCAGTGCGGAAACGCGGTGGCTTCTAGAAAAACCCAAGGGGAGAGGAGTTGGTAACACTGGACACCTCTGTAACAGAGCCACAGCTAGCCCTGGTGACAAAATAGCTGCAAATCCAGTCAACCTCCGGAGGGAGGTCAGTCATTAGAATGCCTGGAGCAAAAAGGCAAGCTCATTTTGAAGACACTCTATGCACGAAGGAGTCACCTTCCTCCTCTTCCCTCCCCTTCCCTCTTCCTCTGAAATGCCTGAAACTTTCATTCAGTAAATCCAGGATCCGGCAGAAGGAACACCCTTATTAAATGAGTTGCTAACCTATACCAAATCTTTTATTATAAAGTCATAAACATGTAATTCTGTAACATAACAATATTTTAACTACTTTACAAAGGGCGTTTCTTCTGCCGGACCCTGGATTTGTTGAGCACCTACTATGTGCTTAGCATTGTGCTGGATGATACTGCCAGAGAGATAGAAAATACGTGTGCCTATACTCAGAGAGCTCAGAGCTGCTCAAACTCTTCCTACCCAGTGTGGATGGTGCTGGAATAGAGAAGGAGAGGCAGAAACCCAGACTAGAAAGGAATTAATCCCCAGGCATTAGTTACAGACAGGCTTGAGCTGGGACTTGAAGGGTAAGTGGCAGTTTACCAGGCAGAGGACAGAGGAAAACACGTGGTAGGCAGGTGACAGCATAATGACAACAGAGAAGCATAAAGCGCGTATGACAGGATATGCTGTCATGTCCTAGGGAAAAACGGATGTGACTTAAACACTCTATATACCACAGGGAGCCCCTGGCTACAGTCCCAAATATTCACGTGATGGACTCTGCCGAAACCCTTTTAAATGCTGTTTACAAGGAGATATGATGTCATGGGGAAGTGCTTATGCTACATGGTGTTAAGAGAAAAATGAGGGAATATAACTGTCTATATGGCATGAACTCATCTTTTATGTACAGAAAGGCCTAGAATAAAAATGTACATGTTGCTTTTGCTGTTTTATATTTGTTGAACTCAGCTTTTTATGAGTTTATATAGTTTTAGTGGAGACACGTGAAGTCAGAAAAATGAAAGAAAGTATCTGGCAGTTTCCAACATGAAGACTGGAGTGACTGGGGAGGGCCAGGTGTGTACCCAACACCAAGGAGACCTGTTAAAATAGAAAAAAGTGACTCATAAGAGCTTTAAGCTTTTACCATACATCATTCTTTGCCTTGAGTCCCAGAGGAGTGAGTTGCATGGTACTGTGGACCTGGTTTTCTGCGGATTCTATGGCCTCTGGGTGAGCCCCACACAGCAGATTCTCTCCTTGAGTTGGAATAGATTATTGCTACTTATATTGAACACTAAAAGAGGTTCTGGGCTTGAGTTAATATAAATATATGTTTTCTGTTATACTTTTCTACCTGGGTATGATTCAATTTGCCCACGTTAAATATGCATTCATCTATGCTATCATGGCTTTTCTGGCAAAGCACTATGGGTAGGGACATAGGATTTCTAGGTTTTGAAGGAGACAACAGGACAGTAGCTTACGATGTTTTTTTGCCATTATGGAGTACTATTGTGGCACAACCTGGGAATCTGGGGGTCTGTGTGGAGACATTCAGTGTCAGGGTTGAAAGTCCAAGGAACAAAGGTGGAGCAACCCTAAGCTCACACACATGTTACCTACCTCTCAGATTTTTCTAGGGCTGAAATGAAAACTGGAACAGAGCCGTATTGTTACCTGACATCTGCGTGTCTGACCCGCTAGATTTAATTCAAGCCAGTTTTGGGGGTCAAGGGAATCAAGGATGATACATTCTGTCATAGATAAGAGTGCATCTTCTTCATATTACCTGAGGTGGGCAGGATGCAGTCAGCCTCGGAGGACAGATGCTGCTATAGCTTTCTCACTTGTACCCCATAGAAAGCAGCCCTTGTGGAGATGACCTACCACCGCTCCCCACTTCCGCCCTCTGTCCTTAGCCTGTGGGCACAGGCTTCCCTGAGACTAAAGTCTCATGGCAAAGCAGAGGGGGAGAGAGAGAGGTCTGAGTCTGTGTTGATGGTTTAAGGCCACGTCCGGGCCTTGGAATGCTCCAGCACCGCGTCCCCCTGGGATTCGTGTGTACTCACCCAGAGCATGACACTGCCGGGAGCTGGTTAAGGTCGGATTCTGCAAAGAAAAATGACCCACTTACTATCACCCAATTAAACTGGCAAATGTTGGAATCTGAAAAGAACTTCTGTTATCAGTGAATGAAAAAAACTGGACTCAAAAAGTTCAAGGGACTTAACCAAAGCCTCTTAGCCCGCGGAGCTGGGTCTAAGATCCATTGCCCAAGTCTCCAAGACTGGACTCGAGATGCTACCCTATCTTACTCCCCCGTTGCTCTGTTATTTCTGTTAGCAGCATGATATTATCCTCGCCTTTTCTTCTTTTAGCAGAGTGCCACAGAGCAGCTTAGACATTTTTCCTTTTCTGAGTCTGTATTCAGCAAAGCTGGTGATGCCCTTTTAGAAATGATAGCTACTGTCAACTCACCAGGTGGGCTAAAGCTGAAATGCAGGAAGTGCGTTTCCCCAGATAGTTAGAATGCCTGACAAAGCTGGCAATCTCCAAGACGTGGATCCCAGACCAGACGATCTCTCCTCCCTCCGTGAAATATAACAGTGAATGATGATAACAAGATTCAAAACATTGAAATAAACGTTCTTCCTGGCCCTCCAGTCTGGGCCCCATGGAGTCATGCAGTGCTCTTTGCACTGGCTTTCCAATAGTGAGGTGTGTGAGAGTGTGTGTGAGTGTGAGCCCCTGCGTGAATGTGTGTGAGTGTGAGGTAGAGCCACTACGTGTGATTGTGTGTGTCGGTATGTGTGAGTGTATGCGTGTGTGTGTGTGATTATGAGTGAGTGTAGGTAAGTGCACGTGAGTGCATGAATATGTGTGTGTGAGTTTGTGAGAGTATGTGTGAGTGTGTGTGCATTGAGGTGTGACTAGGAGCTGAGATAGTTATTTCCTTTGGAAGCAAGTCAGACTGCTGCAGCTCTAGTTGTGACACCCACTGTCAGAGCTCTTCAGACGGGAGGCCGTCTTCGTGGTGACAGCACAGTTTTCAGAGTAATGGCTTTACAAGGTTGAGGCAGTGATGGTGTTTAGAGGTGTCTGATAATGTCAGGAAAATATTTGCCTTCATGTCTTAACTGCTCCAAGTTTTGATATAAGTACCAAGACACATATTAAAGGGCAAGATTTTACTTTGAAACACGACAAAGGCTTTATTCATTCAAGTCTTGCCTTCCTCCATGTCAAATTTCACACTGCAGCCACAATGACTTTTCAGAAGTCTATTCTGAAATGTCCAAACAGCATTTTCAGAAGTACGTTTTTGAGGGAAATGTAGAAGTTGCAAATTCAGATGGTTCGGGCAGATAGTAAGTTGTAATGAGTTGTGTGTGAGTAATAGAGAGCAGTGGGGACTGTGGTGAACTAGAGATACTATGTCCTGTCTAAAATTGCAAAGATTTTGTTTCATGAAGAAACATGAGCCTCACACTGGAAGATCTTTTTCTTTCTTAAAAAAAGCTGCAATAAGGAATGCATTTTTTTTTAATGTCAAGTGTCCAAAACTTTAAATGATGGCAACTAATTTAATAAAAAAGCAAACTGGATGGACTCGACAAAAGCCTGATGCCTGGCCAAACTTGATATTTGGACCAATAGTTCCCACTTCCACGAAAGTGCTGGGTAAATATTAGACGTTACGATGAGAGAGGGGGAAAATGCCATTTCAATGTTTTCTAGACAATGCACTAGAATAGCTGTGCATTTGAGTAATCCAAAACATGGTGATGCCATTCCATTCTCTCACAGCTTACCTCTCCAAGGTGGCCTTGGCTGACACTCAGTGATTTGGTGGTGCCACTTAACTCCTAGAGCCATAATCCCCTGTGCGCCAAGCCACAAGCCCAGCATGCCCTTCCTCAGCGGGTGGCAGGAGCTGGGTGGTTCTCGTTATCTGTGTATCACAGTCCTTCAGCCCAAGAGGTGGGATTGATGAGAAAAAGGATAAGAAATAAATGACCCAGTACCCAGTAGCGTCTTACTGAACAAATAAATGAAGAGGGTAGAATATCATGGCTGTATTTAGATCCACTTACTTTTATTAAATGATTTTAAAATTCAGTCTGATGCATTCATGTTCAGTTCAGTGAGCCCCATGTTATGGAAATGATTTTCGTAAACATTTCTCAGGCCAAGAAGCTTTTTGTTCAGACTTCATGAAGAATCAGCAAAGCAATTTTCCATCTGAGTCAATTTATGTGACAGCGTTAGCATAACTTCTTGCATGATATGCAGAGGAAGACACTTGAGGCAGCAGTTCTAGATGAGAGCTTTTGTAATTTGTGAGTATCCAGACTGCCAGCTGAAGTTCTGCCTTCTGAGGCCCTTCTCTGGCATTCTGGAGTCTGTCCCACTGGCAGAGGAAGCGACATTTTCACTTTTATATAAACTCCTTTAAGTGGCAAAGAGCTGGGAGGCTGCTTCCCGGAGTTCCCCCTTCCCATTCTGACCCACCACCTGCTCCTCTCTCTCCCCTTTATAGCAAGCTCATGTGTGTGCACGCACACACACTTACACTCACACACACACTCAGGCATTCACAGATTCCTAGATTCTCATTTCACCTCTACTGGGAGCTGGTGGGTGGGGGGATCCTCTTGGACAATGCTGGCATGGCTTGGGGAAGGGGGAAAAGAAAACGATAAATACTCTCTCAACAAAAATCACAATTTTCATCAGGTTTAAAATTAATCTTGTTGGAGTCATTCTATTTTATGTAAAAATAACTTTCACAAGGAAGAATGCCTTTGGCTATGTTTCTAACTCTAAAAGAGTCTATACTGGCATTTTATGCTGGTTGGTTTGTTCACTCATCCGATTAATATTTCTTGAACCTCTTCTGTGTGTCAGGCAGTGTTCCAATCAGTGGGACCAGGACAATAAAAGACGAACACACCCACCTTTCCTGTGGATGTGAGTGGATTCGAATAAGCTCACTAAGGTTGTCTCAGGGTGGAATCATCAGTAGGTAGGCGGTAAGATCAAATACCCATGACTAACATGATTTGCATTTCAAGTGCACAAACACTATTTTCTGTAACAATGCACAGTTTCTTACTTAAAAAAAAAAATCCAATCTTGAAGAACGAGGAAGAACAAAGATGGGTGGGCATCCTCACATTGACTATTTACTATGGTTAAAAGATAAACTGAGGCATGTTAAAAACTGTAAGAGTTTGAGCAAAAATTCATTAGACTCAGACAGCATCCGATGTAGGGGACATGAAGGCGCTCTGCGGAGGTGTACGAAATGGAAACGGGAAGGGAGCGGCCACAAGGCGGTGGCACTAGGTTGTTCGCTGCACGGCTACGTTTCTGCAGGGAAAGGGCCGGGCCCCTCAGGCAGATTGCCTAACGGATGCGGACCGATCAGTCCTGGCTGGTTTAAGTTTCCACAGCGGGGAGAGACAAGAGATGGTAATCAAGCCTCAGTTGGCTTCAGTGGCTCCATTTGGGCCTGCTGTCTTGTTTTTAACACTACCTTTGCCACCTTGGGAGGGTCTTTTTTAACCCTCCTAGTAACGTCATTTGTAAAACCCTAGAAGAGAACTATGGTGGACTTTACGTATCGCTCTCAGGCAAAAGCATCTTGTCCACTACATAGAAAATTCTTACTGGGTTTGGGAGAAATGGGGTAGAGTTGGAGACCAGGACCGAAGTGGAGACAAACGTGACAAACGAGATGGCCCAGGGAGGGCTGGTGGCCATGGAAATGGCCATGTGTGAGCTCTTAGCGCCTGGATGAGATTAAGGCAGAGGGAGCCTCTGTGGGAGGCGATGTTCTCCGTCTGATTAAGCAAATCTGGTTAAGTTCCAGCTCTGGGCAGGCACTTAGCAAACCAGTCCGTCATCCAAGCTCATTAACTAGCCATGCCACACTGGTAGGCCACTGCCTTACTCTGGGGCTCCAAGTTCAAAGCCATTGGCAGGGAGGCAGCCTCTGTTGCTCAGGCAGAGTTGGTGGTGGGAGGTAGGAGGGCACCCCTCTGTCTAGAAGGAGGCTGCCTTCCTCTCTGGGCACTGGAAACACCCCCTCACAGGAGTCCACGTGGCCTCCGTTTGGGAATCGAGTTTCAGGGTAGTGCAATTTCACATGCTTTAAGAAGGACTTGAGAAATGCAGAATGTGCTCTCATGAAGATGCATGAGTCTGTGTCAGATTATAAAATCAGAGAGTGGCAAGGGACCCCAGAGACCACCCAATCTAAGTCCCTCATTTTGTAGGCCAGAAGGTAGGCCAGCACTGACCTAGCTCCATAAGGGCTGGAAAATTCTTCCCCTTTCTCCACACCCACTGTGACAGCCTCTAGGGGCTATAATTAGGGCGTCCCTTTTATCCATCAAGTTGAATTTATATCTAAGTCTGTTTATCAAAAGGGTCTACGAGTTTACTTATAATATTGAAGGTTTGCTGTGCTAGTTCCGTGAACTATTGATCTGTATGGTGCACACGGGTACATACGGGTGTGCGTGTGTAGGCATGTGCGTGCGTGTGCGCGTGCGCACGTGGGAGCTTTGCTTACCCAGCTGCGTTAGATGGGCCGATGCACTGCAGCAGCCAGTCCTTTAAGGGGTAGTAAAAAGCTAGTATGTAAACTCAAGCGCTAGGTAACCAGTAAGTTTATAGTCACTTTGGTTTATCATAACCTTATTTTAGTATCTGACTTAGTTTTATTCATTTTTAAGTGTCAATCTCAAACGCCCCCTGGAGGTCACATCTGCCTGTGGGTCTCCTGGCGCGCGCGCGCGCGCGCGCGCGCGCGTGTGTGTGTGTGTGTGTGTGTGTGTTGGGGGGAGGGGGGTGCCCTTCGTAAGCCCCCACTTCTGTTTCGAGAGCCAGGCCCTTCGGGTGCTTTGGGACGGAAAGGGAGGGAGACGCAAAGGGCCAAGGTGTCACTCCCTCCCTGGCAGATTGTAGTTCCCTCCTTGTCGCTTCTCCGCGGATGCAGGCTGCCCACCGGAGCCCTCCCTGTGGCCCGTCGGGGTGCTGCGGGCACCGCTGCCGCAGGTCTCCCCACCTGGGGCTCCTGTGGGGCTCCCTCGTCAGCCCCTCGGAAAACCTCCAGCCACGGCCTCCTGTGCCGGGTTCTCTACCCGGCTGGCGGGCATTAGGCGAGGAACTGGCGAGAGTTCGAGTTCAGCTACCGTCTGCGACGACCACGCCACCTGCTGGGTGGCCTGGCACCCCCGGCACCGCCGTGGGAGGAGCGCCGGCGGCTCCATGGCTGGGCCCTCCTCTGACCGGACCTCGCATCTCTTGTCCTCTGCTGGGGGCAGATCAGAAAGCCGGGGACCAAGCATACATGGGCAGGGAATGAAGTACGCTTCTTTCTTTCTTGCGGACACCCCATCTTAATGGGAGATTCTCTCGGGGCCCCACAGTTGATTTGGGGGTGAGTGAAGCCTATCCTGTCTCCATGGACGCCGCCCTCGCTGCGATGACAGACTCCCTCCCTCTTCTCGTATAATCAGAGTTGGGGATGGGAATGGCCTTGGAGGGCAGGTTGGTTGTGGGGACTCTGGGTACCCGGAGGCCCCACTACAGGCTCCAGCTGCAGCCAGATGCTGTCAGCTCTCTGCACTAATAAAGGCTCTTTAGTGGCTTTGTTCTTGGCTTCGGGCCTTTGCCACAATTCTAGGGCACCGGGGGAAAAACAACTGCTCTTGACGTTCTGTAACAGCCAGCGTGCACTGTTCTCTAGCAAAGAGCCCAAACGCTGACCTCTGGTGGTGCAGGGAGAGAAGTGCAGCCCAGGGTCCCACAGAAGCTGCTCGCGCGTAGTTCAGAGGTACCGATTTTAGTTTCAACCGGCAAGTATGTCCAGCTTTCTCTAAACTGTCCATAACCGTATAAACAGCTAAATTCTTTCTTACAAAGTTGTTCTTGTGTTTTTAATCCTAAAGGTAACTGTTTGGAAACAAGATTTTCAGCAGAAGTTTAACTACTTTGTTGTAAATAAATAGCTAACAACACGTTTGATTATTTTAATTAATTATCAAAAACCTCTGTATCTAGGGAAACTGAGACTTGCCCAAGGTCATCCAGCTGAATCAGGGTGGGCCAGATTCTAAGGCTTCGGACCAAGAGGGCTTCCCGCTACACTGGGGCTCACAGACCCCCTATTGTATACCCTAAAGCCTGCACGAATCATCCTGACTCCCAAGCCTCAAATTTGGTGGTTTAACTGCAAGGTAAGTAAGTTACCTAAACTGCTCATGTGCAACAGACCTCCAGATTAATTACAAGGCACCAGGTGGCATTCTTTAAAGTCTCTGTAATGGTTGGTTAATTTGGTGCAAATGTTTGCCTGGAACCTTTAAGCTAATGGTTAAAACATTTCTTCTGCAATGCTGCAAAATGCCTGAAATGAGGCAAGAATACCAGGCTGATGGATCCAATGGACTTCAACAGAAGATATTCTTGCTTTTAGTATTGGTTACAAAGCCAAGTACTATCGCTGCTCACAGGGGACACTGTTTCCAGCTTTCTACACACCCGGCATTTAACTGTGGGGTCACTTTACACATGTACATTGTTGGGAAACTTATTGGGGCAGACACCAACTTGTATAGTTAATGATCAAACAGTTTTTAAAATGTTTTGATGTCCATCTTTATTAATTTTTAGCAGATACACAAATACTTATGGGATTACAAAGAGAAAATAGCCAAAAGATTGATCGGAAGAAACAATTTTCCGAACTACATCTTCATGGGGTATGAGCAATACTTTTGTTAAAGGATTTTTTTTTCCTGGAAAAAAAAATGTAAGAAGTTGATGCACTTATCAGAAGTGCCAGAGACCCAGAGCTGTCTGGTTTGATCATAGCTCTAATTTCCCAAACCTCCAAAGTGTAGCATAAATGGAATGAAAAAAATTCATGGTCACGGGGATAAGATTTCTCATCTTGAAGTACAAGCAACCCAGTACGGGTCAGCCAGCGAATGGGTGAAGAACAAGAAAGAATCTAGACAGTCACTGGAAAGCTAACAGTCGTTTAGCACGTGTCACTGACCGGCTTGGTGTTGCTAAGTTCCAGAACGAGATGAGTAACTGCTAGAACGCCCCGCGTGGTGAGGTCCCTGAGCGATACTTCCTTGTGGAGGGCTTGCACAGGCTTACGTGCAGGGCACCTTCCTTTGCCTTGCTTCACTATTACTGAAGACCCCAAGGTTGCAGGCTCATTCTTTTGCCTAGTGTACGTGTGTTTGTCAGAGCTGTCTTCTGCAACCACCTCTGCTTCTTCCACAGGGAGACCGGAGGGCTATTCCCCCAGGGCAAGGCCTGGTGCTTCAAAGGAGAACTGTCTGATTAGTCTGCTCCCGCTGCCATAACACAATACCACAGACTAGGCGGCTTAAACAACAGAAACCTACTCAGTGCACTGAATGCTTGTGTTCAAGCCTGTTGTGATGGGATTTGGAGGTGAGGCCTTTTGGGGGTAATTAGGCCATGAGGGTGGAGCCCTCACGTGCGGGATCAGTGCTCCTCTAAGAAGAGGCCAGCTCTCTTCCCACCCCGTGAGCACGCAGTAAGAAGGCGGCAGTCTGCAACCAGCCCCGAAAACAGCCCTCCCCCGACCCTGCTGGCTCCCCGATCTCAGCCTTCCAGCCTCCAGAGATAAATTTCTGTTGTTTATAGGACATCCAGTCTACGGCACTTTGTTATCCCAGCCCAACTGACTAAGACAAAGTCCAAGATCAAGGTGCCAGCAAATTCCGTTCCTGGCAAGAGCTCGCTTCCTGGCTTGCAAACAAGATGGCTTCTTGCTATGCTCTCACATGGCCCATCCCCTGTGCATGCAGGAAACACACACACACACACACACACACACACACACACACACACACAGAGAGAGAGAGAGAGAGAGAGAGAGAGAGAGAGAGAGAGAGGGAGAGAGCGCGCA
Source organism: Lyroderma lyra (assembly GCA_004026885.1). Taxonomy (NCBI): domain Eukaryota; kingdom Metazoa; phylum Chordata; class Mammalia; order Chiroptera; family Megadermatidae; genus Lyroderma; species Lyroderma lyra. Next base: position 8,361 of record PVJL010007867.1, on the reverse strand, counting down.
CTCTGACACTCTGGTATCTCTTCTTCTAAGGGCACTAGTTTTATCACATTAGGGGTCCACACTTAGGACCTCATTTAACCGTAATTACCTCCCTGAAAGTCCAATCTCTATAAATACTGTCACACTGGGGTTTAGGGCTTCAATATATGAGTTTGGAGGGTACCAAATTCAGTCCATAAGAAGACGCACGTGGAGCACCTACGAATTGATGGCCTCGGCCTGCGGGCTCCAGCACTAACGTCTTCACATCTCACATGACTTCATCCATTTTGGGAGTCACCTCCTGGATTTCTACAACAGGCTGTACCCACACATCAACATTAGCTCCTTACCTGTCTCCTTCCTTTCACACGTTGCTTCACCCGTGGCCTCAGTTCCCCCTCCTGGTTCGCGTCCCTGGTGTCAGAGTCTCCGCCATGGGTCTCCTGCTGTACAAGCAGGGTGAATTCACCCGTGGCAGCCATTTCTACTTCTACCACATACAAGGCAGGTCATCAGGATCTATGTCAAAGACCCAACCTTGGAAGAAAACTCAAACTTGAAGTTACCAGGAACTCAGAATTTTGATCTTGCCATTCAGCAAATATTACTGTTAGGTACTATGTGAAGACCAAGAAAGAAGCGATCTTTACTCCTGCAATGAATGGGTCCCTTTAAAATCCACAATGAACTGTCAATCTAACAAGAAAACCCCGAAGTATTTTATTAAAAGGTAGACTTTGACAGCAAAATATTTGCAAACAAGTCTCAGTCTTTTGGAAGGTCCGAACCCCCTCCTGATCGTGGCAGTGACCTTAGTCATTCCCATATGCATTCAACAAGTTCATGTTCATCCCAGAGGGAGCTTTGGTGCCTGCAAAGCACCAAACAGGTAAGACTGGGAGGCAGACGGAGCTCAGGTTGGGAAGGCCTTGTCTTCTATGCCAAAGACTTCATCCTGCAGGTAAGGGGGAGAGGTCGAGGCAGAGGGGATGGAGTCACATGGACCCAGTGACTCTGGGGACATGGAGGTGAGGATGAGAATGCTGTTCAGAATGACCCCTGGCTTACAGCGGGCGGGCCTGCGGGCCTTCTCTGAGAAAGGGGACGTGTAAGCCAGAGCAGGCCTCGGGTAGGGGCAATGGTTTTGCTTTTGGAGTATGGACTTGAGCTGCCCAAGGGGGCATCTAGGTGGGCGTTCCCAGGGTCTGCGTCTCCACTAAGCCTGGTGCTCTAGAAAGAGATTTTTCCTCCTCACTTCTGCTTCTTTGGTGCCAACTTGTGTCTGAAAGCCTCTCTCCTCCCGAATGGCTGGTTCTCAGGTCCTCTCCACACTCTGTCCCTCCTGTGTGCCTTGGAGGGCTCCTCCCCTGGAGCATCACTGTTACCCACCAACTTTGCTTCTGGCTCTGGCCCTCCAGTATAATTATTTTGTCACAACCTCTGCTGTCCTGTCCTGCCCTGACCCAATCTGCCCCGCCCCGTCTGCACGCTCAGGCAGGACTTGGCTTGCCTGTCCCAGTGTCTGTTTTACTATTAGGACATGTGGATTTGACAAGGCTTACTTTCACCTTGATTTCATTTCCTCCCCTATACAAATTCCCTGGTTTATTTATGTGTGGGTTTGCCATCTAGTGGCATTGAATGGGAAATGCAAGTAATTTTTAGAAATGGCTACGTGTGTGATTTGAATCGTCTCTATCTGCTCCCTGAAGGACAACAGACAGAACAATTCTGCCGTGGAATCCTCCCTACAGATTTGTTTTAGTAACACGAGATGATTCACATTATTTCTCCTAATCATATCTAGGTATTAAAATATAAGGAAAATTAAAACATTAATTAAGGTGGAATTGAGCTTTTTGGGGTGTGATTGTCTATACAATTCAGAATAAATGAGGTGGCTTGTATTAAAACACATGAATTTGGGGGGAATATTTTGAAGTTTTATTATGGGTTGAAGACTACCCAGTTTTTGTCCTTTTTTAAATAATCAGAGCAATTCTGTTTCTGTAAGATGGGTATTTTTATCCTATGTGTAGAGATGAGGAAACTGAGCCAGATTACCTTGCCCCAAATCACGTAATGAAAGAACAGCATCACCAAAACTCAACCCAAGGCTGTCTCACTCACTTTGTGGGCTGTCTAACTCACTTTTTGGCCACTGGGACTTGTCACGTACTGCTATTAATTTGACGTCTGCAGAGTGAGTTATTGTTACACTGTTCGGTCGCAAACGCCCAGTGTCAGGTGAGGAGCATGTATCCCCACTAAAACATATCCCCATGGGAGAAAGTCAAATTTGTTTTACACTTATTGGCAGAAAAATACTCTTATGAAAAGCAAAGGTCATGCGGTTGTATTTTCCTGGATAAAAACCCTAAAAGTGATTTTTAAGCCTTCAATGATAAATGCCTGAATAAATTCTTAGGATAAGAACTTAGAGAAAAAGAGTAGAAATGATTAGAAGAATCATTTACATTTATGGCTTTGACTGAGTGGGTGATACATTTCTCCCATTCTTACCGATTTGTGGGTACATTGATTAGTTACATCTTTCAGGGAATTATTGTTTGACTGTATCATGTGAAAATGGGAAAGGGAGACTATATTTGAATGTTTTCCTTAATTAAAAAAAATTCAAGGTGTATTATTAAAATATTTTAGATCTCAGTATTTCCAGAAATGTCTGAGTAAAATCAGTCAGGGAAAAATCTTTTAGGACAAGTTAATATTTTACCCAACTATGATACATATTTGTACAACACTGATATAAACCAATCCAATCAGATGCCAAGAGAACAATAATTTCCTAACACTACTAACCTCCTCAAAATTCAATATTTTCTCCTTAGAATACAAATTTTGTCCAATTTTAAAAAAACAATAAGTTTCAGAGGTTCTCTAAGACAATTATCTGCCCATCAGCAAGAAGAATGAACATTTTTAAATGATGCATCTGTTTTATCTGTATTAGATTTATGGGGACAGATTAGAATTAGGACACTGGAGGAGGTGATGGATATTTACTTATTTAAGTAGTAGAAATGGCTCCTTTAACCCCAACATCCGAACACATTTCTTTGATTGTTTTAAAGTTAATTCCTTCTTGAGGAAGATATAATTAAATGTCAAATAGTGCTGAACCTGCGTGGCTGAAAAAATAAAAAAAAAAAACATTTTTTATTTTCTTATATGCTCTTGCCAAAAATGTAAGGTACCTATTCTGCAGGATGGGTGTGCCTGACTTTATCGTATTTTTCTGGTGTTAATTAAATAGAAATGCATTTATTTTATGTTTTTTTCCAAGCAACAAGTTGACTTGTTTGTGGAAATTGTAAGAGGATTCTAAAATTCATATGATATTGTAAGGGACCCAGATTAACCAAAACAATCTTGATAAAGAAAAACAAAGTTGGAGGATTTGCGCTTCCTGACTTCAAACTTACAGTGAAGCAATGTTTATCAAGACACAGCACTACTGGCACAATGATAGATAAATAGATCACTGGAATAGAATTGAGAGTCTAGCAATAAACCCTTATATACATCTATAGTCAACTGAGGTTTAAGAAAGTTCCAAGACCATCCAAGATGCAAAGAAAAGTCCTTGGTGCTGGAAGAACTGGAGAGCCACATGCAAAATAATGACGCTGAACCCCTACCTCATGCCATATAAAAATATCAACTCAAAATGGATCAAAGACCCACATGTAAGAGCTAAAACGACAAAACTCATAGAAGAAACGGGATAAACCTTCATGACCTTGGATTTGGCAAAGGATTCTTAGATATGACATCAAAAACACAAGCAACCAAAGAAAAAATCTATAGGACTTCAGCAAAATTTTAAAAAAATCTGTGCTTTAAAGGACCCCATTAACAAAATGAAAAGATGACCCCCATATTTGCAAATCATATATCTGATAACTATCTAGTATCCAGAATATATAAAGAACTCTTAAAGTGCAATAAGAAAACAAAAAATCCTAATTTAAAAATGTGCGAAGGATCTGCATAGACATTCCCCTAAGAAAGATATGTAAATGGCCAATCAACACATAAAAAGATGTTCAACATCATTAGTCATTAGAGAAATGCAAATCAAAACCCCAATGGAATATCACTTCACACCCACTACAATGGCCACACTCAAAAGTGTTATAATCATATTATAACAAGTGTTAGTGAGAAAGTGGAGAAATCGGGACCCTCATATACACCTAGTGGGAATATAAAATGGTGAAGTTACTTTGAAAAAACAGTCTAGCTGTAGTTTCCTCAAATAATTTAACATAGAGTTACCATAGGACCCAGAATTTTCACTTTTAGATATAGACCCAAAAGAAATGAAAATATATCTGTACCAAAAACTTTTGCATGAATGCATATTGCACCATTATTCTTAATAACCAAAAGATGGAAACAACCCAAATGTCCATCAACTGATGACTGGATGAGCAAAATGTGATAAATGCATACAATGAAATATTATGTAGCCATAAAAGTAATGAAGTACTTAAACATTCTACAACATGAATAAACATTGAAAACACTTTAAGTGAATGAAGGCAGTCACAAGAGACTACATATTATTTGACTCTATTCACATGAAATGTCCAGAATAGAGAATCCATGGAGACAGGATGTGGACCAGTGTTTGCCTGGGGCTGGGAGTGGATTGAGGAGATAGAGGGTGATTGCTGGAGGAAATGAGGTTTATTCTGAGGTGATAAAAATGTCCTAACACTGACTGGCGATGGTTGCCTGTATCTGTAAATATCCTAAAAATCACTCAATTCTACACTGTAAATGGGTGAAATGTATGGTATGTGAATTATTATGTCAAAGATTTTTAAAAAAGATACAGTGATATTAGTAATTTTATCATAGCTAAATCTATCATGTATCTATCTATAATGTCTTACAAGATTTGATTTGATTATAGGGAGAATATTTGACAGAAAATGTTAACAGATTCTGTGACATGTAACCTACATAAATATCACAATTTCGCCGTACAAAAATAGAATAAAAGTGGATTATGCTACTTTCAACACTGCCTTTTTGCAATGATAAATGAGATTCCTCCGAATCGTTGCCTTGCGCTAGTCCTCCCGGTGGTTCCCCCATCACCTCCCACCTGGAATGTGATAGTTCTCACTGTGCCCTCCTCCACCTCATACATCACTGCTCAATTAGTCTTGGAAAGACTCTGCTTCCTTTCTCCTGACCTGTCAGGGTATTTTTCCCAATTACCTTTCCAAGCTTTCTTCTCTAGAGCCCTACTTAGAGCCGAAATAACACCTTTAGAGGTTCCAGGACTAATGAAATAATGATGCTCCACACCCCTGGTCATTCATTTTACATAATTCAAATATAAAGCATCACTCATCTGTAAAAGATACAAGTTATATCTATGTTGAAATGAAAATAGCCCTTTAGAATTTGGGTTTGCACAATACCAATTAAACTTGTCAGAGTTTAATATTTCTCATTTTTTGGGGCCTCTGCTTTGCACTTGCCCTAAACAATTGCTTAATTTGCTGCTCAGTTGGTGTTTGTCAAGGTCACTTCCTTTCATGGCCTCACTCCTCCCTCCTCCCTCCTGGCTCTGCACCTCTGCCCTCAGCCTCACTCTCAGTCTAATGAAGGTTCTGGTTTCCTTGACAAGCTTATGTTTGGCTCTTAATGGAAGTGGCCACTGCCTCTCCTCCACGAGCCAAATATCAGGGAACTCTCTAGGGTTCCACCCAAATCATGCCTCCTCTGAGGACAGAAACATTTGTTTATCCCACTTTGGCCCTGCCTGAATCAACATGTGTTTGTTTCTGTTCACCCATAACTGAAAATTTGGACAAACCAGGTGGCTTTCTGTAACAAAATGCAAGATCTGTTTTTAAAAATAGTTCATTTTAGAGACCTTGTGATATGAAGGGCATAAACATTGGAAATACTGACTGGTAACATTCAATAAAAACATCAACAAAGACTTTCTTTTACAACTCCCCCTGGATGATGCATGACTTGATAGAGCCATAATTTTTTAGATTGATAACACTTGGCAGAGCTTTCTGTAGAGAACATTGTTGACTCATGTACAATGAATAATTTTTGCATTGAAAGTCATGTCTAACTGATCTGCTATTTCTATTTGCTCAGACTCCCTAGCATACATTAAAAAGAAACATGTTGATATACAATGAAAATAATATTTTTTTATTTAGCATTTTATTAGAAATGCATTATTACTTTTTAAAGCAGAAAAGTCAATTATTTTATATCACAACAAAATCATTGAAATCATAAAGCATCAACAATCATTTAAAAAGAATAACAATGGCTTATAAGACTGATTGCGTTTCACTGTGTGTTCTAGCTTAGGACGTTTCTGATTTCCTAGAAAGGCCATTCCCCTGCCAACCCCCCATCATTTCTTCCCACAGATACACAAAGTTTTCAGAGGGGTGGGGGCAGTTACTCATACTTTAGAAATGTCGATGTGACATTCCTGCCCTTCCAAGTCTTTCTTTATGATTGGATGTCCAGTTTCTGCCACAGGCATATTATATGCTGCCAGGAATTGATCAACAGTTGTGGCTGTAACAAGAAAAGGAGAAAAAATTCTTATTCTGTCTTGGTCAATGCTTGTTGCAGTGGAAATAGTAGGCACCAAACTATTTGTCAGTGGAGGTACCTGTTAACCCATTGTCATGTGCTACAAGATCTCGATTTAAATACATTCCCAGTAGGCAATGTGAAATTCCTACGTGCTAGTTAATTCACTTTTTAAATCTAGGCACAGAGACTTGTCCTACTGGAGATTCCACACTGCAAGGATAATCAGCTAGTAGAATACAGTAGTCTCATACCAGATGTGACTACCACAAGCATTGCTTTTGTAGCTTGATCAAACCGAGGCTATGGTGATCAGACGTTCAATGAGAACTGATGTCAGAACTGTGTTGATAAAAAAGGGGATCTGTTGACTATAATACATGTTAGGGCTATACCTCTTGCATGAACCAGCAGCCTATAACAACCTACATCCTTAGGGAAGTCACTCCAGGCCCAACTTCAATGGGTCCTGTGTCCCATTGGTTTAAGAGGAATCTCTTTGCTTGATGATATCTAATTGGCTAACAGAATCTTGTCTCTGAAATATTGGTATGTCCGTCTCAAGTGAATTTGTTAGGGAACCTACAGGGATCAGGGGATGGAACTGCTTTGAGCTTACATACAGTTTATAAGAGCTGTTTTGTGCTGCTTGCTAATGAATGTTGGGTTAGCACACCTGCATGCATGTCGGCTTTGCTTTTGTTATAACCTGAACAGCAAGAGTATGGGACAGCAGCTCACCCACACCTGCCTCAAGCTGCTCAATAGATAATTGCTACCTACCAAAAAAGAGGGTTGTATATAAATGTGTCATTGCTTCTTGTTTGCTAGATTGGATTGCATTTGGCATAGCCGAATTAGGTAGTGTGCTAGATGACGAACATCTCAGGGAAAAAAAGAAAAGGTAGAGCAGGGTCAGGAGACTCAGGCACAGGGCATGGTAGCTGGGTCCTCTGGGATCTTGCAGGTTTTTATAAGAACTTTGTGTTTTCCTCCAAAAGAAATAGGGAGCCCAAGTACGGTTTTGAGCAGCGAAGTGACACTGATTTATATTAGGATTATTCTGATTTTGGATTGAAAATAGTCTTGGGCAGCTGGGTTGGAGGCAGTTGCATTAGGATGGTTGGAGGCAGGTTCACTAGTTCACTTTTGCAGGAAACTGGGAGAGAGGTGACGGTGACTCACTCAGGCAGCGGCCGTGCTGAGGTGTGGTTGCATCTGGATCTCTTTTACAGTGAGAGCTCACAGATTTGCTGATGGATTGCATAGGAGGCCTGTGAGAGGAGACTAGCCAAAAATAGCCCCAAGCTTTTGGCCTGAGCGTCTGGAAAACGGAATTGCCATCAGTGGAGAAGTAGAAGACTAGGTAAACTAGTTCAGAAGGAAGTAAATAAACATGGAAATGTCTTGTAATTCATAAATTACTCTAAAAATGTCAGCCTATTGAGTTTGGCATGTTTATAAAGTCTATGTAATTCAGCGTATGCTTAGAACAGAGTGTTGCTTTTTGACCATCTTACTCTTTTTTTTTTTTTTTTTTTTTTTTTTTTTTTTTTTTTTAATTGATTTTTATTGTTAGACTTATTGGGGTGACATCTGTTAGCAAGGATTACATAGGTTTCAGGCATATAATTCTACAGTGCATTGTCAACTTGATGCATAATAAGTTCACCACCTAATGTGACCCCTCTTTCCATCACCTTATATTTAGCTTCCCCCGCCTCCTCTCCCACCCCCTCCCCTTTCTCCCCTCCCTTACCCACT
>PVJL010007866.1:0-73123 GCA_004026885.1 Lyroderma lyra | reverse complement strand
GTTGTTCATCGCCTAGCAACTGACGGAGCCAATGGGAGGCGGCTGGGCCTGCGGCGCGGGGGCGGGATGGGAACCTTGCGAACCTGTGGAGGCGGGGAGGCAGCCGCGTGGGGTGGGGCGGGGCGGAGCCGGAGGCGGAGGCGGGGAAGGCGGGAGCCGGAGGCGGAGGCGGGGCCGCCGGCCCGGGGCGCTGCGAGTAGCCGCGCCTGTACCGGCCCTGGGGGCTGCGCAAGCCGCACTGGGACGCCTAGTGGTGCCTGTCCGCCGCTCCCGGGAACCGTGACGGTGAGAACCTGGCCCTGCGGCGGGGATTGTGACGCCCCCGCCGGGGGAGGGGCGACGGCGCCGGCGGGTAGTGGACACCAGCGAAGGATGGGAGGGCGGGCGTGGAGGTGAGCGTCGGCACCTAGATCGACGCGGCCGTTGGGGCTGTTGGTGGAGGCGGGCAAGTGTTGACCAGCCCTCGCCCTGGCCGCTCCGGTGGAAGAGGTGGGAGGTAGGTGCCAGCTCGGGGACCACTCCGCTGGTGATTGCAGTGCTGTGCCCTAGGGAAGGTTCCGGCCCGGGAAGCCCCAAACCTTCTCCAGGATGGAAAGAGGGTGGAGCCTGGCATGAGATGTTGAGCGACGCGGGGAAGAAGGGATGGCCAATTTGGGGCTGCGGTGTCTCAGCAGAAGCTGCGGGCGTGCGGGCTTTGGAATTTGTTAGCGCGAGCCGCAAGGGGCAGTCGTTAGAGTGGGATACTGGGTGGCCCGTGGTTGCTGCAGGGGAAGAGAATCCCGATGATAGTTAAATGTCTAGGCCCTAGGGGACTCTGGGGAAAGAACTTACATCATCTAAGAGGCAGGTATGTGTGACAATATTTAATATTTTGTTGTAGAATTTAATAGTAAGGTACGGTAAACTGAATTATGAGCTCACTGTTTTCTCTTGAGCCTATGCTGATCGTCCAGTTACGCAAGTCTTTGGGCCCGGGAAATGGAAGCTGCTAAATAATTTGTTCTTAGCATGTATAATATGAGAATCTTTAGATTATTACCTTATTTCAGGGTCCGTTATGATTGCTAAACTATCATTACTTGCAATGCTGATACAGTTCTTTTTGAATCTGAGCGAATTGAAATTTCCCTTTTCTGGAGGCCATCATGGGGTGAGGATTAGAAGAGGACTCCTCCAAGGGTGGTTCATAAGTGTAAGAGAGGGTGCTTCCTGGAATTTGAAATTCTTGGACTCCTCTAACAATTCAAATTGGAGCCTAGGTCTAGAGTTGGTTGTGAATGATGGGTGCCTTGGAACCCTTTCACAACTGAGAGAGGGTTGGTTTACTGTTTAGGTAAAAGAACATTCTGGCACCCTTGATCCTGACCTGGAAAGGTAGTTATGATTGAACACGTTTAGGAGACAACAAAATTTGAAAAGAATTAGAGATCCGAAGAGAGGAAAAAAAATGCCTTTACAGAAGTTGGGGTTAAGCTATCTTGAAATTTAGAAGTTAGAGGTAGATTTGTGAACTTGGATTCTGTCAGTAAAACTTAACCTTCAGGCCTAGAAAGCTTAGGTTATTCATTCACACCAAACAAGTAAAAGCTAATAACTAATTTGACACGCTGTCAGTGTAAGTTTCTCAAAATGGTTTTTGGAAAGAGGATGAAGGAACTGATAATTAAAACGAAGGCTGTTTTAGTGACTTGCTGAGTCTTTTCAGTCAAGTTATTTTATACCATTCCTTTCCTTCTCTTTCCCCATGTGTACAGTGAAGATAATAAAGCCCCAGGGTTAAGTGACATGAGTGAAGCAGCTTGAAGATAACTGGAAGGACTTATTCTAGGATGAAATGTGAAGATCTCATACACGTTGCACATTGTGACGAGACTTGTTAAAGCATATTATTTTCTAAACCTGCTGAGGCAGTATATGAGAAAACTAAAATATTAAACATGATTTGCCAAAGGCCTCAAGGCCAATACAAAATTAGATTATATTCTTGGCCTACCCAAAAAACCTGATGTAACTGGTCTTTCACAAAGCTGGTTATGACACAAGTTTTATAAAAGGAGACATTTGAGTGTCTTCTATGTAATATGCATCTAGAGATAAAAAGATGAAAAAGATACAGCTCCAGAATTGTGTGATTTTAATTCATTTCATATGCTTAAATGGAGAAGTTCCAAAGCTTTTTAGTGATGTTTTTCCATATCATTTACCAGTTGAGGTGAATATGCCTCATTGGTTTGACCAGATCAGAAAGAGGTTTTAGTACTCTGGGTGTCTGTTTTGTGTCTTTGGTAATCATGATTATCTGGTAATGAAGGTACAGGTTAATTTGAATGCATGAATTTATGCATTGAGATATAATACAAAAATGCACCATTCATTATTGACGATGAAGACTACCTAAAATCTTTCCTTTTGATAGTGGGTTAATACCATAGAGTACCAGCAGACTTACGGAATTATGTTTTAATAATTATTCTTTCAGTAAATATTTATTAAACACTTACTAAGCCTTTACTTGACAGACCTGAAGATAAAAATGATGAATGTGCCTCGTGGAGTTTGTTTTAGGAAATTTACAGTATAGGAAGGGAAAGAGCAAAAATAGAAAGTAAAAATTGCAAATGTGAGATGACTTTAGAAAAGAGAATTTCAGCTGTGTCCTGATTGGGAGGTTGGGGAGAAGAGGAGGAGGAGACAGCAGCAGCATTCACCTGGTGAATACATACTGGCATGGTCTGTACAATATACCGTTTTGGGAAGGGCAGGAGGTTTGATAGTTAGAGCCAGGTGGAGCAGGCTAGTGATAAGGTTGGACAATATGGCTATGACCTTTGACTAGTAGGTGATAGGGGATCTTTAAAACGTTTTATCCAGGAGAATTATATTTGATTTTTACTTTAGAAGGGTATTTTCTCCAAATCAGTAACTTGAATGCTCCAAAAGTATTCTGAACATAGACAATCCAAGTAATATTTGAGAGACAGCAGGTCTGCATAGCAATTAAAAACTTCAAAAATATTCTGTTGAAGCTCCAGAAACTTTAGAAAAGTAAGATATGACTATATAACTTTTATTGAGTATCTTTTTGGTTTTCTGTTTTTTTTAATTGAGGTATAATTATGACATAACATTAGTTTTAGGTGTATAACATGATTTGCTATTTGTATATAGGTATTGTGAAATGATAACAGTAAATCTAGCATCTTTTAAAATTGGGGGAAGAGAAATGCAAAAATAAATAAGATACAGCCTCACTTTCAAGCAATTTGCAATTCAGGAGGAGAGGTAACAATTATAATGCAGTACAGAATCTGAGTGTCATTAGAGGCATAAAAATGCCTGGTCCCAGCAGTGTAGGGTTCTGAGATGAGAGAAAACAGAAATTCAAATAAAAAATAGTTTTTAGTAGAAATTAAACTGGGGTCATTTAAACAATCAGTGCAATCTTAACCATAGATTTAGAGTTCTCATCTATTAGCCCTTACTTCATACATTGCCCTCCCTCCCTCTTACCCTTTTGAGTGAAATTTTTGGTTTAACCACCACATACTAGCTATGGGTCCTTGGACAAGTTATTATTTGCTCTTATCTTCTCTGTGTCTTAGTCGTCTCATTTGTACATTAGGGTTGTACTTCATAGAGTGTGATAAGAAAATAGGTTAATATCCAGAACAGTGCCTGGAAAATAGCTTACATTTATTGAGCACCTAGTATTTCCTATTTGACATAAAATGCTGTAATTGAAATAGAACTAACTTAATGAGAGGATTTCTTTTTGTCACTAGTGGATCTATCTGTGAGCATGTGATAAAGCCTCTACATTCAGAGAAACCATATGTATTCTGTTAAACTTTATTATCCCCTTTTCTTGTTTGCTGATCCCTTTTCTGAAATCCAGTTTACATTTTGTCCCCTCAGCTTTGTCATAAAGTCACGAATCACCAAATCCAACATATTTATCGGTTCAGGTCTTTACCTTTTCTGTGGCACTTGCTGCTTGTTCATTATTCCCTCTTAGCCTGTCACCTGCTCTGCCTCCCCCCCCTCCCCCATTTTTATCTCTTCCATCTCTAGGTCACCTTTACTCACCTGATATATGTTGATCCATACAGAAAAAAAGGGGAATTTTTTTTCTGCTCCCCCTTTTTTCTGTATGGATGCAACTACTGCATCTATGCTGATGACTCGTAAATCTGCCTTGATGTCTTTTGATCCCAGGCTCTAGAGTTTATTCCTATTTGAATGTCTCCTAACAACATCTGTAAATCCAGTGAGTTCAGCACTGAGCTCATTATCTCCACACACTTAACCAAACCCAGTTTTACTAACCTTACTCACTCCTCTGTTTTCTTTAAGTGATACTATTATCTGTCTAATACCAAAGTCAGATTTTTACACTAGAGAATAAATACCTCCCTTTTGTATACTTGTCACCATGTTTGTTAGTTCAGCTTCTGAGTATTTCTTATCTGTCCTTAACTACCTTCATTATCACTGGCTAAGTCAGCCAGCCAGCCCCCTGACTCTTAACTGCCCAGTTCAGATATTCTGTAATCTCAACTGCATAAATAGAATGCTAACTTGTACTGAACCACATTCAATAGAGTACAACTGTGTTCTTATAAACTTCATGCATCAGAATCACATGGGGGGAGGGGTCTGTTAAAACACAGATTTCTGGGTCCCACCCCCCAGTGTTTCTCAATCTGTACGTCTGAAGTGGGATTTGAGAATTCTTCATTTTTTAACAACTTCCTAGATGCTATTGATGCTGCTGGTCCTGGGATCACAATTTGAGAACTATAACCAATGATTGAATTTGGGTGAAATCATTGACTAAACTACTATAGATAATGTGATTATAGTATGACAGGACACATTCATGAATTATGTGTAGTTTCTTTGTTATTTCCATTGCTTTTAGTAAATTTTGTTGCCTGTTATTTAATTATTTTAGGAATGACATACCAATAAATGGTAATTATTTTATTTTATTTGGGCTTCTTAGCTGACTTTTAACTTTACAAAGTAAGATAGATTTAAAACCAGTACTTCTTTTCTACTCTTTTTCTTTTTAATCTTTATATAAGAATATGATTGCTGCTATTCCTACCTGTGTGCTGAAAGAATTTGAAATTGGTACAGTGTGTCTAAGTTGTCATGCTCTTGGCTCAGACCTTGCTGCTTCTCTAAGCTAGCACCAGTTCAGATTCGACTTAAAACCCTTCTAAGTTGCAGCATAGCTAAAAGTTGTAGATTCTTATATGTCATATTACAGTTACATGCCTCTCACTAATATAACATTGTACTTTGTTGATATTCATTCAGCAAACTTTATTGGGTTCCTACCTTGGGTCAGTTACAAGATTTCATCCTAAAGCAAGGTACAAGCAGTATGATGACAGACCTGCTGACCAGGGACTCAGTTTAGGTGGGGAGACAGAAGTTTCATTACGTTAGGTCTGTACTATAAAAGAGTTTAGACCAAGTGTTCTCAGAGCACAAAGAAAAGGGAATGGCAGTTTGGGGAAAGCCTGGAAATTTAGGCTTGTATTCAATAGATATTTCAAAAATGTGTTTTTGAGTTACTATAACATGCACTATTTGGTTTTATACGGTTTACATTCCAGTTACTCAGTTGGAATAGTTACTGTCTGATTGTAATTTAGTCTCAAGGTGAGGTGATAGAGAAACACCCTACCTGTGTCTATGTGTTCAGTTTGTGTGTTCACATTGTGTATTTCCTCCTATAATAAAGACAGTAGGGTATACTAGTTAACTGTGCTTGCCTACTGTGGTTTGAATCTTGGCTTTGTCACATCCTAACTGTGTGACCTTGGGCAAGAAAACATTCAGGGCTTTAGTTTCCTCATCTGTAGTAGGGAGAAATAACTATTTGGGTTATTTTGAGATTGAATTAACACACGTAAAATACTTTCAATTTACTTGTTCTAAGTAAATGATTTATGTGTGATAAATTTTATTTTATTGTTAAAATTGGGTAAAATCTGATTTGCTAAACGTAGTTGTGAAGGCAATGTGTGCACATTCTATTACAAAATGTGACAAAGATATTTTGATATAAATAGCTGTACTCGATTCCATTTTAGGTCCCAGGAGAAATGTGAATATCATAGTTAATAGAACTGAAAATTCTTTAAAGATCATCTAGTTCAACCTTCTAATTTTACAGATATCCAAAAACTGAAAATCAAAGAAACTGTAACTGGCTCAAGGTTGCTCAGTAAATGATAGAGCCGCTGCCCCTGACATTAGGGCTGGTACTCTTCTCAGTACCCTGTGCAGCCTCCCTGATATGGCAGTACCCTAAGAAAAACTAAGTTTAATTGGAGAGCCAAGACCAAAACAGATGAAAACATGAGCAATAAAAAGTCAATTTGTAATGAAATACCAGCTGGTGTGGCATAGGCCCTAAATCCATACCTATGAGGGCTGTCCAGAAAGTATCCAGCTGTGTAATATGAAAAATAGAGGCATTTGTGGCTGTATATTTTCCAGACAGCCCTTGTGTATAACATCACGAGCTGCTCTCGCGAAGCGGATAAATGCACCTTATTAGTTGCTTGAGTCATGGAGGATTGATAGATTAAGATACAGCTTCCTACTCCCTGAAGTACTAAGAGGGTAGCTTTCTAACAGGAAATTCTGGCTTGGAGCTTCACTGAGATTGTATTCCTTCACCCAAAGGGATACACATGAAATATTTTACCATAATTTGTGTCTTCACACTACTTTGTGCAGTCTTTGCTCAGTTGGGAGATTTGATTTAGTGAGTGATACTAAGAGATACTGCTTCCTGAGTTTCTCAGCCACTGAAGCTGCAGTGCATGACGGTTAATTAAGAGAATGGACTGTGGAGTCTGGGGTGGAGAATATTCTGAGGCTCTGCCACTGGACATCTATTGGACCTTGGGCAAGTTACCTAACCTTTCTGTGCCTCAATTTCCTTAATCTGTAAAAATGAAATAATATATTAACACATAGGGTGGTTGTGAGGATTGATTTCATAACATATAAAGCATTTAGAATAGTACCTGGCACATGTTTGTTAAATCAGTTCCCATATACTAGATATATTATGCTTAGTTTTTCACTTGTTAACTTCATTAAATGCTTACAAAGATCCCATGAGGTAGACAGTATCACCTCATTTTCCAGGTGAGGAAACCAGCTCAGAGAGAGACTTGGTCTGGCTATGACCCCAATCTGTCAGACCTGGACCTCTGAGGTTTGTGGTCTTTGCACTGTACTCCCCAGCTGTACATCCCCCTCATAGCCACAAACTTAGCAAGGGGGCAGATGATCAAGGGAATGCCAGTTTGTAGTAAATCAGCCATTCAGATACATATTAAAATTTATGAAGAATTTATTTGGGGGAGTTCCTCGATGGTGTAGTGGCTTAAGGCTTTGGTGCTGGCACTGTTGGTGCTGCGTCCTGGGTTCGATTCCCAGCCAGGGAACTACCCACATACCAAAAAAAAAAAGCAAAAAAAAAAAAAAAAAAGAATTTATTTCTGTGGAAAAATTTATAGTATTAAATTATGCCACTCAGATGAAATCTTTAGATTTTAAATTTGTAAAAAGTCGATTTCCTAAGATGTCAAATTTAGTGTGTTTCTATACTGGTATGTGTATCTAAATCAAGATTTTGTTTAGTCCTATCACTATGTTAATTGACTTCAAGTTTTTTTGAAAATATGTCAAAAACCACGAAAATAAAAAGTTGATATTTTGACTGTTTTATGAATTAATAACAACATTTTGAGCTGCTCTGTATATAAATGACATTATTTGTACTTTAAATTTTTGTTATATAGTAATAAATTTGCCGTTATATTGAATTTTAGCAAAAAATACTCAAATACTAAGTGGCATCTATTAAAGTATAGATAAATTAGAATGTAATGGCATTGGTGACATAAAAAATTATTAAAAAATGTTACATACACAATATGCTGTGCAAAACATCTTTGTTGTTGATAGTACAAGTCACAGGAAAACATAGTAAAAAATCTTGTAAATGGAGAAAAGTCCTTGAAACAGTTTTACACTGAATAACAATTTTACAGTAATTATAGTATTTATATTTCTAAGTAAATACAGTTAAAGTAGTACATTTTATTAAAATGAATGATTACATTAAAGTACAAAGAGTTCCTATTCATTCTTGAAAAACACAAAAATACAGAAAAATGTACATTGTTTTGAGCTCAGGAGGTAAACTCAAATGCTGCAGTCAGTGGATGGAAATACTCACTTGGATGTATTGGAATGTTGCAGCAAAGAGTAATGGTTCTCTTTAAGATAGCAGCGTCATTTGGAATAGAATGAAAAACTATAGTCTGCTTTGGAACAAAATTATTAGATGGTGATATTAATTTTTTTAATAATCATAATATATTTGGTTTTTGATAGTAATAACATCTATTAAAGTATACTGATAACTAAATTCTTAAGTTTTATGACTGAATTTGTAAGATAAGACTGTTTAATGTTTAAAGACTTAGCTATAACAAGTTTATTTTCTTAACAGCAATTTGGTTGCTCTGACTTTGTGAGATTTTAGCAAAGATTTTAGTTAGCTATTTGAAAAATTCTTTGCAATATTTAGAAGCCCAGATGGTATAATGTTGCCACTTTCCTGTATAATGAAAAAAACTATTATTTTCTGACACTCGAATGAAGTTTGTTTTAGAATTCTGATTAGTAAGCAGTTGTGCCTTCTGAACTTCGAATTCCAAGTGAATTTTAAAAAACCACTTAAAATAGTGTACTGTGTGAAGGAAATCTTGTCATCATGATACTGCTTATGTTTCTGCTGAGCTCTCTTTAAAGGGTAGATGTGTTAGGAGAGATCTGAGGGATGAAGAGTAATATTTTTCTCTGAAGGACTCACTCACATCTTTTCCATCTTTTGCTTTGCTGTTTTCTTTTATCCACTTTTGCTTGCCGGAATGAACATATTAACTTATCATCTCTTGTTTACTTGAGTAGTCATTGATTATTCTATTAAGATCATGGGGAACACAGAAATGTAAAATGTGTGGTACTAAAGAGTCTAGCTGGGCAAGATGAAACAAACTAGTAAGTGTATGGAGAACCTACAGAGTGGAGTTTTCAGGGTGGCATAGAGG
The DNA here is from genome assembly GCA_004026885.1 of Lyroderma lyra. Classification (NCBI taxonomy): domain Eukaryota; kingdom Metazoa; phylum Chordata; class Mammalia; order Chiroptera; family Megadermatidae; genus Lyroderma; species Lyroderma lyra. The sequence goes on along the minus strand of PVJL010007866.1, from coordinate 63,971 downwards.
CGATGATGGTGGTTGAGCTGGGCTTTGAAGAACCATTAATTTGGGGTCAGTGAAAGAAGAAAGCATAGGCAGAGCCCACAGCTTGGAGTGAGTGCCTTATGTGGGACTCAGTTCATTTTACATAAATTTTGCCTCCACTGTAATTTGTTACATTAGACATATCTGGATATAACTGGTTCTGTGTAGTCACATGGTATCTCTCCTCCATCATTCTTGACCTTCCACGCACACAGATGCTTACATTTTTCACCCGTGCACATTGAAATGGGAGAGAGTTCAGACGTTTGGTTCAAAGAGTGTACTGTTCCTGAATTCTTAACAGAGGAAAAAGTTCCTCCAGTTTAAAAAAAATTTTTTTTAAAGAAGGTGAGGACTTCTTAAAGAAGATCATTGCAGGTGATAAAACTTGAGTCCATCGTTATGACCCCAAGAACAAAAGGCCATCCACGGAATACCACCATCAGGGATCACCTCAGCTGAATAAATGAAGAACTTAGGCCTCGGCTGGGAAGGTCACGTTGACTGTTTTTTTGGAAATCTGACCATGTTGTTCTTACAGACTTTCTTGAAAAAAGGAACAACAATAAACTCTGAATGTTGTATTGAAACTCTTACTGTATTAAAAAGAAGAATCACATGGATTAGAATAAGAAATGAACCACATCTTCAAGATGACAATGCCGGGCCTTACACAAATACAGTAATGAGATGCAATTCAGTGCCTGGACTTTTCGATGCTGCTGCATCCACCATATCACCCAGACTTTTCTCCTAGTAATTTATACCTGTTCCCAAAACTAAAGGAACATTTGAAGTGCCAGTGCTTCATCTGTGATGGTGAAGTCTGCAGTGAAGAAATGGTTTCCAAAACAAAACACCAATTTTTTTAAAGGACAGATTTCAAAAATTAGTGCAGCATTGGTGGAAGTGTATTGAAATGTGTACTTTTGTAGAAAAATAATTACAGTAAGTATGCAGCTTTGAAAAAAATAATGTAGGTTATTTCTTTTATTTCATTAAAATGTCTTTTCCTGTTTATATTCTATTTAAGTAGGGGCAAAATTTATCAGCTTGCCCTCAGATAAACATTTACTGACCACCTGTTGTTTCAGGAATTGTTGGATACAAAAATGAATACATACATTCCCTACCCTGTAGACTTACGTAAGCCTAGTGGGAGAGGCATCCAACTATAATAATACGGAGTAATTACTTATAATACTGGATGATATAGTCATCATAAATCTAATTAGTTGCTTTTGTAGTGTATGGTTTTACTTTAGTTATGTTTCAGCAGGAGACATGTAAATTATGGAAGGAATTCAGAAATGTGTATATATACATAAAGTTACATTAGTTATCTATTGCTGCATAACAAAAAAATTTAGCAGATTAATTAAACAACAAGCATTTATCTTCTAATTTCTGTTCACCAGGAATCTGGGCCAGGCCTATGCATAGCTTGGTACCTCTGGCTTAGGGTTCCTCACTAGGCTGCTTTCAGGGTATTGGCCAACATTGCAGTCATATGAAGGCTTCATTGGGGGAGGATCTCCTTCGATATTCGCTCATATGGCTCTTTGCCGGCTTCGCATCTTCACTGGCTGTTGACAACAGTTCCTTGCTACATTGGTCTCTCATGGGGTTGCTCACAGCATGACAGCTTGCTTTACCCAAAAAGGAATCCATGGGACAGTGAATGATTACTGACCCCACATGGAAGCTACAACCTTTTTATAATCAAAATGTAAAAGTGAAATCTTATCACTTCTGCTGTATTCCATGTGTTAGAAACTAGTCACTAAATCCAGTCCACACTCAAGGAGCAGAATAACCAAAGGTATGTACAACAGGAAGCAGGAATAATTGAGGGTGCCTCTCCCAAAATTCTACAAGCGACTGATGTATATAGAGAATTCCTGAGTCTTTGGGTAGAAGGGAGAGGAAAAACCAATGAGGAGACTTTTCTGATGGAAAAAACAGGTGTAATTAACCTGAACTACAGGTGTTTTTGCTAAAGATCCATCTACGTTTGCTGTTTTAATATTTACTCTGGGATAGAATATGGTAAAATGAGTTACTTAATTTCACCCTCATTAAACCTTCTATGGAACTAAACTCATTTCTGGGAACTGTTTTTATACCTTTTCAAAGCAAAGTGTTTATAAATAGAAAAAGACTATTGTTTGTGGCAAAGAAGTTTTGTAAGTGTGCCTAAATTTCAGTAACACATATGTTCCTTTAAGAATTGTGTCCTCTTAGCAGAATTATTTAAGACAAATTATAGGAACTCAGGCTTTTAAAGAAAAACCATGGAAATATTTATTATTTTGTGTATGTGTGTGTGGGGGGCGGTGCGCACGCACGTGCGTGCGCTGTGTGGAAAAAATCCAGCATAAATGAATGCCTCTCTTTTTCATATTACATGTCTGAATACTTTCTGGACAACCCACACACACACATGCGCACCTGCACACACACACACACACACACACACTCACACACACACATATAAATATGGGGGAAGGGAAGATTTGTGTGCACAGGGTTGACTGGTGATAGAGTGAAAAGAGCACAGTTTTGAAGACAGATTTGTGTCCAGGCTTCACAACCAATTAGAAATGTGACTCAGGTAATGCTGTTGACTTTCCTAAGCTCAAGTTTTCTGTCTATAACATATTCATAGATAAATATATATGAAAGAAAGTACTTTGACACACAAAATGATTTATAAAACTTACTAAAATCTTCATTTTCTTTCAGAAGGGGTACAATTACATTAAATTTAAATGTGTTAAACTGCTTCCCAATTTTCTGTCAGGATTCTAACCTAGAAAATGCTAGATAATTATGTTCTGCAAAAGCATTTTACCCAAAACAGACCAGAGTACCCTTGCTTATTTTGCATTTGAAGTCTGCGGACAGCATTGGTACTTTGAGGTCCTTAGCAATATAGAGGGAAGCCAGTTCTTCAGAAATAGTATGATTGTAATTTTACTGTGATTAGTAGGATTTTTTGTTATGAAAACTTATTGAAATGTACATGGAGAAATACTTGGAACAAGGAAGTTAATTAGATCCCTGTATACAAGTTAGGTACCAGTAAAGAACAAAACTATGTGTCTCTGATACACAGAATAGGACAAAGAATTCTTACTTATGGAATACTTTATTGGTTTTTGTTTGCTTTAATTTATTTCAAGATTGTTCCCTAAACAACCTTAGATGAATGAAATGACATTTACAAGATGTTTAAATTCCTTAATCTTTTTAAGTTTTGCTAATAAAATTCACTCATGACTTATCTTGGGATCTAAACAACTATCATAACCAAAGGTGTATATATAGAGAATTGAGGATTACAGATTACTTGAACCAAAACATGATTTACTATTAACTTTCTCCTTTCCTCTTCTATAGTGAAACTATAGTAATAATGCAGCATCATCAAGTTCTTATATAACTTGTCACAGATAATCATGGCTTCTCTGTAATGGTTTGCTATGACTTGATTAATATTTATATGTGTTATATTATACATATAAAACATGGAATTTAATTCTGAGTCCCAGCACCAGGTTTTAATAGAGTCCTTGGCTGCTTTTGAAAATTTCAGGTTGAAATGAACTTATGATGGTGTTTTATGCAAAGCAGAGATCCTTCTGTTATTTTTTCCTTTTGAAATTAATATTGATTTATCTTAATATCTTTAAAAATATTTTTATATTTTATCTTTTTATAGTTTGTAGTCTTTGACAATGAAATTTTAGCTGTGGTTGAGCTAGAATAGAATACTTTGCTTAAATTAGTCTCTTGGTTTTGGGTATATATCGATTAAGAGTCTTAAGTCTCCTTTCTTGGAAAAACTGGTTGAGTAACTTTTCTTCTATCACAGGCCCTGGAGTACGTAATTAGTTACATCATTGAACAGAAGAGGACATAGAAACTTCTAGCTTTTGTGAAATTATATACCAATTATTAAGTTCTTTGTTTCATAGCACTTCAAAATGGAGTTTTCATTTTCATTAAATATTTAATTAGACCTGAATATTTTGCAGTTTTTTGTTTGCTTGTTTTTTAAATTAGTAGGACAGACAACAATTCACTGCCTAAACCTGTGGACATTGGAGAGCTAAATTCACAGAGAAAGAGTAACTGACTTAAATTATAATGTTTAAAAATGGTTATGTAGTACACACATTTTAGTGTTTGTTTGATGATGATTTTATATGAAAAGAAAAGGCACTTGTATCTTATTTACAGATATCTTTTAAAAAAGAACTTGGAAAGGTGCATATTTCTGTATTCTTATCTTGTCCCTCCTTCTAACCTAGTGATTACAAAGGATTAACCCACTGCCTAATGTGTTTTTAGAAGGATATGTCTCCAGATCTTCTAAGGATTCATGATCAGCTTTTATTAACAGCAACAGTGCATTTTGTTACAGGTTTTAGAATCCTGTCATTTATACCAAATAAATCTCTAGATGATGCTGATGAAGAAGATGATGATGACAACTGATATTAATTCCATGTGTCCCATATGTATGCCAGGCAATGTGCTAAGTACTTTATGTGCATTATCTCACTTCATCCTCAAGGAAACTGAAGTAAGACAATGGAAATTTACCATTGAGGAAATTAGGGCTTGGAGAAGTTAAGTAGCTTACCCAAAGCAGAGCAGGGTTAGAATAGATGACTTCCTAGTCCTTTGGATCCTGTTTTCCTTATAGCTACTATCTCTGAAAGCCAGAAGTAAAATCATTGCCTTGGTGCAGACTCAGCCTTCATCCCGCTTATCCTGTTGCTGAAGGCAGCGTCCATTTAAGGATGGTGGGAAGTACAAAATAGTTCAGGGTGCTCTTACCAAGGCACATGAGTAGAAAAATGGTAAAAGAACAGTGCCAGACTGGACGGCCTTTATGCATGTGTGTGTGACATCATACCATGTAATAGCCACATACATCATGTGCGTATATATATATTTGTATATATAAATTTATATAAAATATGATATATGACCTAGGAATCATCTGTGATTTTTATTTTGCCCATATTTCAATCCATCCGCAAGTCTTAAAGGTTCTGTCTCCAGAATCCTAATTTAAAAATCCCTAATTTATCCACTTGTCTCTGTTTCTACTGTTAGAGCTGTAGTATAACCCTGATCTTGCCTGAGCTATTGCAGTGGCCTGATTTCTTCCAGCCTCTCACTGTTGCCCACCTGTAATCTTTGCAGAGGGTAGAATAGCCAGTGATCTTTCTTAAAGCCTAAAGATCATGTTGCTTTCCTGCTGAAACTGCTTCAGAAGCTTTTCATTGTAATTTAGAGAAAGCCCAACTGCCTACCATAGATCCTTGTTCACTGTGCTTCAGGCACACTGGCTTCCTTTATGATTTTTGTACTCACCAAGTTCCTTTCCATCCTACATCTTTGTACCTGCTGTTTCCTTTACCTGGACTGTTCTGATCATTGATCATCTTGTGGCCTACTCCTATCATTTATATCTCAGTTTAAATGTTAGCATCTTAGTGTAGCCTTCTTTGACTAATCTAGATACACCCACCCAGTAAGTACTCTCTCGTGTTATTTTGTTTTATTTTCTTTGTACCTCTTACGCTCTGAGTGGGCATATAAATGTAGTATTCCTTACTTACCTATTCCTACCCTCACCAGAATGTGAACTTGAGAGCACGGCCTCCTTTGTGCCTAGACTAGCGTGCCTGGCACATAGTAAATAATTAAAAATTTTTTGGGTGAATGAAAACTTCTATTGCACTTTAACATTATATTATGAAGATTTCCCCACAATTTTAAATACTCAGAACAGGAATTGTGAGCTCTTGATCGACAGTCCAGATCTGTCCTAAAGACACATTTTATTTGGCTTATTAAAAAGTGTTGAGGTATAACTTATATCCAATTAAGTGCACAAATCTTAAGTGTATAATTTGAAGAATTGTACTAATGTGTATACCTGCATAACTGCCTCTCAGATAAAGATATAGAAGGTTCTTTGATACCTTCCTCCCAGCTACTCCCCCTTCTCACAGGATACTCAAATAGTTAATTGTTCTAATTAGCTTCTAACTTTAAACTTTGGGAGAGGGAGATTTCACATAAAAATTCAAAATTTCAACATTTCTTTAGAAATGGAAAGATGTAGCAACATAAGACCTGCTTTCTCTTTTGGCCACAATTTATTGGAGCTGAGAAGCAGCTGTCTAAAGTGTTGGCATGTGTTCTCCAGCTTGCTTGCAATCTTGAGCTCTCCTTCTATCCTTGGCCTTAAAATTAGTTTCCAATTGCCATTTTTAGTTTCATTTGCATTTTTTTTGATGGAGAAGTATTTCTATAAAAATGAAAACATGGAAGGTAGACTAACAAGGTTATGTGTTTCTTACAGTTAGTCTACTTCATTCATATGCATTTCTTGCCTTCTGTGTATTTATTAGTGACCCTAATTCTATTTGGTTGTTTAAAGGTTAACACAGTGTTCTGTTGCCTAAGTGTGTCATTTATGTAACCATTCTCCTACTATGAAATATATATTATTTCTCTTTTTTGATTTGTAAAAGGTAATTTGTAGATGAATCTTTGTACAAATTATTTTATTAGGATAAACTTTTAGAAATGGAATTATTTATTTTTAAGAATTGGTACATATTGCCAAATTGCTTAGTAGTGGTATAAATTGACAATCTTATTTGGAGAGCATTGTGTGGGAATATTCACTCCTCTACATCTGTGCCAACATTGGGAATTGTATTAATAATTAAAAAGCAAAGTTTTAGTGCCCTTGGCTAGATAACTGGGTAAAGAAGCTATGGTACATATACACAATGGAACATTACTCAGCTATAAGGAAAGATAAAATACTGCCATTTGCAACTAACGGATGGACCTTGAGATGATTATGCTAAGCGAAATAAGTCAAACAGAAAAAAAAACCTGAGAACCATGTCACTTCACTCATGTGGAATATAAAACTGAAAGCAAAAAAGAAAAAAACAAAACAAACAACTCATGGACGCAGTCAATAATTTAGTGGTTACCTGGAGGCAAGGAGGGAGGGGGTGAGAGAGGAGGGAGGAGGAGCCAGGTGATGGAAAGAGAACTCACACTGGGTGATGAACATACAATGCAACACATAGACGATGAAATTGTGCACCTGGAACCTATGTAATTCTTGCTAATCAGTGTCACCCCCATAAGTCTAACAAAAAATAAAATAAAATAAAAAGTTTTACTAATATAGTCTGTAAAAACAAAAAATGGAAATGCGGGCCAAGAATTTTTTTCATCTTATCTATATAAGTAATTATACTTTATTTTAAAGGATATAATGTAGAAATATTTATTAGTTGCTACAGTGCTGCACCTTAGATGTATATTGTGAGTCACATTATGTGCCATGTATTTTGTATATGAAATAATGTGAATACCTCAGAATAACTCAGGAAGCCTTTAGCCTTACATACTCGTATGTATGCACAAATGCAAACACAAATTACTGAGTTCTGCTGTGTACTGTATCGGTGTCCATAAGAGTAGATAATGCAAAATCCTTCTCTTTTGAAGTACATACAATTAATTCTTGTAAGTTGTTTTTATATTTGCTTTCATATTTTAATAAGATGCTATTATTCTATTATTTGCTTTTTAAGGAGATGCCTACATAGAAGCGTGACAGCAGCTGGACCATATGTTTCATTGCTGAACTGGTTCCTCAGGTATCCTGGCTCTGGCACTTGCTATGGGAGATTGGATGACTGTTACAGATACAAGTCTGTCTGCAGGTAATTGAGTTTAAAATAATTGTGAGACACCACAGTAATTATAAAGCTGAAGTTTTCAATGAAACCGTAAAATAATGGCCACAAATATTGAAGGTGTGACTAGAGAGAGTTAAATAGTTGTAAAATATCTAATTTCTATCTTCAGTATCTTTAGTGGGGTTCAGTACTTGGGATGAATAATAGATTACTTAATGGCTATTTTTTAGAAGAGTGTTATGCACTCGAAATAAATGTGTTGGGTACTCTGATTCCTTAAATCACATAGACTTGGAGTGCATAGGCAAGTGATTTTTGTCTGTAATGTTTATAAATCTAAAGCACTGTAAATTAAGGTAACATTGTAGCTTAACATGCTACTGAGGGCACTATGTTATAGTTGCATCTTTTTGGGAAAAAGTGTATAGTTTTCATACAGAAACCAGTTTTGCCTTAATTTGAAAATACTTAAAATATTTATATAATTCAGAATCTTCGGTAATGGAACTTATTACTTTTGCATGCATTTTCATATTTACATAAATACCTTTTATCAATTCTTTCAGAAAGCAAAACTATATCTCAAAAATATACCTCAGAAATAAAGATGTCTCCATCAAGTTTATACTCACAGCAAGTGCTATGTTCTTCATTACCTTTATCAAAAAATGTGCACAGTTATTTTAGTGCCTTCTGCACAGAAGAGAATATTGAACAAAGTATTTCATATCTTGATCAGGTAATGTTATTTTTTTGTAAGGAGCAATAATAGCATAAATCATGTTATATAATAGAACATTTTAATTAAAGTTATGAGAAAAACCCTTGCCAGTACAAGACAATGGCTGTCTGGAAAAAATCTAGCCATAAATGCTTCTGTTTGTCATGGCTGGATACTTTCCAAAGAGCCCTCGTGTATTGCTGTGTATTGGTCCAGGACTTAGATTTGCAGAGAACTTTAGTGACCCCCTATCTAGATACAAGGTAAATGTTCTATCTGGAACAGTTGGCCTCCTGTCACCCCCAGGGTTCCTCCACTGCTAGTCTCACCCTTATTTTATTGATGGAGAAACCTGAGTTCCTTGCTGTAACTGATTGCAGAGCAGAGGTAAAAAGAGCCCATTTCTCTAAATTCTTTGTCCTTTGGGATATTTACTATTTTCTTAATTATCTCAGGATTGTTTTCTTTCTTTCTCAGAAAAGATTTCAGTCTTTTGTTTCTTTACGAAGTTGTTTGCTAACCAACACTTAGGAAAATGTTTTCTCCTACCAGGAATTGACTACTTTTGGCTTTCCTTCATTATATGAAGAATCCAAAGGTAAAGAGACAAAGAGAGAATTAAACATAGTTGCTGTTTTAAATTGTATGAATGAGCTACTTGTACTTCAACGGAAGAACCTTCTAGCTCAGGAAAATGTGGAAACACAGAATCTGAAATTGGGAAGTGATATGGACCACCTACAGAACTGCTATGCAAAACTTAAGGTAGAAATTACTTGTCAGTCTGTATTTCAATGCCATTATTATGTAATTTGATACTGTAAATTTTCATTGGCACTATCAAATGAATTTTAGGGTTAATTTTTTTTTATCTTTTAGATTTTCATTTTTAACTGGTAAATCAAAGTGGACTTATAGTTTGTGCAAATCTGTTGTACTGCTTCCTGATATCTATATTGATGACACTGATTTTATGGACTGTTCAGTTACTGAAATATGTAGAAAGTTAGATTAGGAACTGTTTTTATCTGAGGAAATTAAATAAGGATTCCCCTGCCCTACTCAATCTTGCTTATTAATAAAATAGATGCTTAATTTAAAGAAGTGTTATTGTGAGAGGCTGCATCAGTTAATATAAGAGAAATAACTCTAGAGGGCATTTATGCTGAAGTTGCTAAAGTTCAATAATGGAAGCAGATTAGGTAACTTCTAACTCTTAGAAGTCTCTGGGGCTCTAGAGAAGACCATAGAAGAATGCTTTTGCAAACCTGCTTGTTTCTCTGAACAAAGGAAATATTTTTCACAGGGCCATTGACCTGCTACTTTAAAATATAGAACATTTGTTGCTGGCTTCTGGTTTGCTTTCATTTTTTTCATTTCTTTTATGTTTTCTGTAAAAACAATTTTGAGGAGAGAGAAGAAGGTATTCAAAATTACAGTATGGCAGGGACTTACAATTGTGTGTTACAAAGGACTTAATATAATCAATTCAAGGCAAATATTTTTCTAAATATGCCATTCTATTCTGGGTTTCCTTATTTGTGAAAATAAAAGCTTTTGAATATGCATACTCTCCTAAGGTCAGCTTCCTTTTAATTTTTCTCCTGTTGGTCCACATCTCTCTCTTTTTTTTCTTTCTCTGTATCCTCTCCCTATCCCACTTCCTCCAAAAACAGATAACAATTAAAAACAAAAAAACTCAATAGCTTGAATCTCTGAGGTCTGTTGGAGATAGCAGTATCTCTGTATGTAATATTTGAAAACCCTTTAGTAAGGAGTGTTCAATAAAGAAGTAGCCTAGAGCTGGCCTGTGTATGAACACTGGGTGTGTTTGGGGATTGGTTTAGAGAAGCATCATAGCTCCTCAGCAGCACCTGCCCCTATCAGCCCACTATTGCCTAATTTTATTTCATGTTGTCTTCTTAGCTCATACACAGTGATAACACTGTGCTTTCTCTTTAAGTAATATTTTTAGGTTTCTACACATTCCAAATGCCTAAGGGTGGACTGGAGAACTGTGGTAGGCTGGAGGAGGTAGATGGTGCTCTCTAGGCTTATTAAAAGGGTGTGAATTGTGGCTACTACTTTAATCTTAATCAACAAAACCTATAGGTCTTATGAATTAAACTGACTCAGTTATAAATCCTAGGCTAAGGTTTAAAACTTTTTATATCTGGGCACCCTGAGCCAAGTGTCTTGTAAGTATTAATAGTTAGTGAATAATTACAAAATGATACTGGTAATTGAAGACTCTTGACTCTTTCCTCTAAAAAGTGATCATTTATTAGGACAACCCAGAGCATAGTATATTTTCCAGGGTATCTTCTAACTTGGGATTTGACCTGGGCCCAAATCAGGTATTTTGGGTCAACTGTAATCAGAAATGTGTGTTCAGTGGGAACAGGTCTAATATATGATTCATTCAATTAATTCATTGAGCAAAATTTATCGAATATTTATATACTAGGCACTGGATTTCAAAGATGAGTGAAACCCAGCCCTTGCTTGCAAGGAAATTGTTATCGGTGGAGAGAGACACACTGAACCATAATTACTTCACTGATTTTTGTTGGCATGGGCGGTAGAGGAAAAGCTTCGCGGAGTGGCAACACTTGACCTGAGATTTGAGGAATGAATAAAAATTTGCAAGTGTTTGGAAAAGATATTCTAGGCAGAGTATATAACCTGTATAAAAGCATGGACATATTAAAGAGCATTTTACTTTCAGGGAGCAGCAAATAGCTCTGTAGGGGCTGAACTACATGCTACATGATGAAGAGTGGTCAGCGGTGGGGCTGGGGCCCAGGCCCAAAATGATATGAAAGGCATTGTACAGAGTCCTGGAGGCACCAAAAAATGTAAACAGGAGGAAGACATCATGTACATAACAGTCTGGCAGTAGAGTAGGGACATTGTAGGGGAAAGTGCAGATTTGTATTTGGGGTGGAGGTAGGGGCCTTGGAAAGACTGATGAAAAGGACAGCTGTTAGCAGGCATTAGCAGTCACCCATGCTAGGGAGGTTTTGGACTTGATCTCAGGTATTGCTAGTAGAGATAGTAAGAGTGAGACCGGAAGAAAACTTAGGAGGTAGAATGGATAGAATTTTATGAAAAATTGAATTTGGGGAATAAGAGAGTCATGAACTTAAGATACCATTCAGGTCTCTGATTACTGAGAATGGTGGTAGATTCACTAAGAAATGTAGGAAGTGGATGTACAAATTGCAGGGATGATGAGTTCAGGCAAGTATTGATAATGACTCAGTGAATCTCTGATTTGATATTTATAGGACATATCACCTGGTGCCAGTGCCTTTAAGTTTAGCCACACAAAATGACCTGGCATGATAGGAAGTTTTAAACACTCCAAAGAAGAAGGTGCCCAAAATTCTTGACAGCCTTAAAGTTATCCAAATTGTATTCCTAAATTGCTGCACCTTCTTGAGAGCCATTGTTATAGAGATTGTGTAAGTTGTTGTTTGTGGTCATAACTTGGGTAGCTTTTATATTTTATAAAGAATAGAGGATTTAAAAAATAACCTAATGGCTTCATGTAGAACTTGGCACAGTTTCTTTGGAAATGTGCAGAATTAATTGAAAGTGAGCTTTGCATCCCATAGAGATTCCAGCAATCCTGCCATCGCTGGGAAAAATTTTCAGAGAGTCTGTCACCTTGCAAAGGAGAACTGGTATCAGGCTGTAGTTCCACCTTTCCTGACCTGAAATGTTCACTTTGCCTGGTCAGCAGTCATCTTCAGACTTAGCTTCAAAGCACTTTTGGCTCTTTCCCAAAGAGTGTGCTATAGGAGGATTAAAAAGTATTGAAAAGAAAGTTTTTAAATGTTCAGTGGCAACATCACTGGAATAAGTCAAGAACCTTTAAAGGGATCCACTTGCATACACAAAAAATTTTGGTATGTAAATTAAATAAAATTTGATATTTAAATAAGTTGTATAATTTTATAGCCTAGAGCTTTATAAGTGCTTTAAAAAATACTTCGCTTACCTCTAAACTTATAACCTGTTTTTACTAATCGTTTAAGAATTCATTTGCTCTGGGTCCTATTTTCACTTTAATCAAAATTGCATGTGAATGTTTTAGGAACAACTGGAAACCTCCAGGAGAGAAATGATTGGGCTTCAGGAAAGAGACAGACAGTTACAGTGCAAGAACAGGAATCTGCATCAGTTACTGAAAAATGAGAAAGATGAAGTAAGTTGTCAGTTACTGCAGATAAAGTTTAATTTTTTTAATACAATTTGAGATGACCATAAGATACACTTCATTTTAAAAGAAGAAAGAACAATTTATTCATTCTATGTCAAATTGATATGGTGAACCTCTGTGTACAGTATTGTATCATATTTAACTGAAAGGTCAGGAACCCTCCCCACAACCTCCTCCCCCAAGTGGATCCATTTGGCTTAGTTATTAGTCCATAGCTCTTGACAGCCAGTGTCCTGTATGGTTCCTCCTGCACTCACATGCGCTGTCACTTTTTCTTAGGCACAGGGATGCTTTGAATGCATATCTTTTATTTTCTGCCATACCTGTACTTAAAATACTTATTTTCAGTGTTGTATATATTGTTTTAACTATAATTAAAGACATTTAGGGGGATATATATTTTTTAAGGACCTTGTAGTGATTGAACCAGACTTGTTTTACCATACTTGGTTATTTAGTAGTGTATTTAGTAAGTGGCTAATGAAGTATCTTAACCACATTTCCTCGAGTTATTTCTCAGAAAATTTTGACTTGATCTGTTGATTACACTTAAATGGTTTGAATACAGTTCAACTTTAGTAAGGATTAAGTTGAACATAATCATCTCTAGCAGATATTAAGAATATCTATATGAAAGAGAACATACTTCCTATCTAGTACTGCCTGAGAAGCCATAGTAGAACTAAACATTGAGGCATGTAGCACATATTCAGCAGATGTTTGGACTGGATTCTGTCTGCTGTTCATACTTACTCTAATTTGAGAACTGTTTTATGAGCAGAGAAAAATGAACCTGTTTACCTTCTGCCATGTGCCATGGCTCATTTGCCTTGTCACAGATTGCCAAGGAATAAAGTGATTCAAGTCAGTTGCATAAGGAAGTCACTACAAATGATTAAATGAATTCTACTTGTTTCACATGAACTTTAGTCACTTTAATATGTACTTCAATAAGAGCTTCTGGCTTCTTAGTGATCAAGAGTCTACATGTAGAGTGAAAGGTATAGAAGATAATTTAAGAAGTTAGCAACAGTAGAACTTTCAGAATTAAAAAATAAAAACTTGATGTGATTCATTTAATATTTTAAAGAGTGATTTCCAGTGGTTATGGAGAAGGAAGACTAACCTTAGAATTATTTAAAACTCTCTATGGGGAGGTGAATGCTAGGACTTTTCTCTTTTGAATTTGTAAATTTTAACTGGGTTTATCAATCCTAAAGGTACTCATTTGATAGAAATTCTATTTTCAGGTACAAAAATTACAAAATATCATTGCAAGTCGAGCTACTCAATATAATCATGATATGAAGAGAAAAGAACGTGAATACAATAAACTAAAGGAACGTCTCCATCAACTTGTTATGAATAAGAAGGATAAAAAAATAGGTAAGAAGCTGCTGACCAAGATAGAGCAAAGGGGATAAATAAACTGACATCATGCTAAGAAATTAATGTAAAACGACTGAGCACAGTAACTCCAGAAGTGTTATTTTTATGCTTGTACCAGGCATGTTCAACCTGTGGCCCAGGAGGGCTTTCAATGTGGCCCAACACAAATTCTTAAAACATGAGATTTTTTTTGCAACTTTTTTTGTTTTGTTTTGTTTTTAACTATCACTAGTGTTAATGTATTTTATTGTGGCCCAAGCTAATTCTTCTTCCAGTGTGGCCCTGAGAAGCCAAAAGGTTGGACACCACTGCTTTATACAGTTGTTTTTAGATGGTATACAGGTATATCCATATAAGTTAGAAATTGAGACAACTGTTTAGTGAAAATTAGTAATTTTACTTTGCTAATTAGTTGAATATAAGAATTGTATTTTTTTGTTAACATGACAGTTATAAGGTTAATCCACAGTGAAACACTAAGCCAGAGGATACTCTAATCTTCCATATCAAAGAACCAGTATTAAAAATAAGGACCAGTTTCTAAATATCAGTAGAAGTATGATTTTAGAGTTAACTTTAGAAAATTGTTCATCAGACCAATCACTTAGTCAGTTGGAATTCCTTTAAATAAATTTAGCTATGCATTTTTGAAGCACCTACTCAAAAGGATGGATTCTGAAAGTTAAGCTTATTCTTGTGTCCAAAGTATACTTTTTCCTAGTATTCTTTTGAAAATTTACAGTTTATCCAAATCTGTGCATAATTTCAAATAAATAGTATAGATTGAGATCAAGAAGTAGAACTACCTACACATAAAAAGTAGAGCTACACAGATAGTTTTCCTGGCCTGATGAGATTCAGAGAACAAGAAACCTGTGCATTTATTTATTGTTGTGTGGTTTCCAAGTGGACAATAGGTTGTCGTATGACCTACATTATATAGTCAGACTCCTAAACTGGCTTCCCTAAACTGGACTTGGAATTGCATACAACAGCTGAGGAGCAGATGTTTCAGGCTGTCACATGGTAGGCTCTGCCTGCTACTAGCAGTTCAGTGTTGACTGCATCACTCTCATTCTGTACAGCAGAGATGTTGCAGTTATTTGAATGTTTTTAAAAACTAAGGAAAACTGAAAGTGTAATAAGCAGTTAAGACAAGATTGAACATCTTTAGGTATTCGGAGATAAAAACCTTAAAATGCACTTCACACAGTGGTTTTAAGGTTAGTTAACCTTGTGTTCATTCATGAAGAATATAAAGGATGAAATGCTAGAAGTATAAAATGTATTATCTAGTTAGAGAAATTTATTGAAACTTTTACTCTGGTGACAGTCCCTGTTTTATATGGGGAGTCTGGGCTGTTTCCTGGTCCAAACCCAGTTGCAAGTGACAGTTTCATAATGATTTTATCCACTCTGAAATTACAGTAACTTACTCTGATTTTATTTATTTCTGATGCCAACTGCTTCTGTCTCCACGTGGGGTGGAACAGGCATTCATATTATCAGGGGCCTTGACTCCTTTACTGATGATGACAATACAGGGTTTGGCAAACATTTTATGTAAAGGGCCAAATAGTAAATATTTTCGGGTATGTTGGGGATCTGTGATCTCTTGTCACAGCTACTCATCTCTGCTATTGTTTCTGTTTTGTTTCTTGCCCTTTTTTTTTTTTTAAACTAAATGGGGTGATGTTTGTTAGCAAGAATTACATAGGTTCTAGGGTACAATTCTACAGTGCATTGTCAACTTGTATAGTAAGTTCACCACTCAGTGTGAGTTCTCTTTCCATCACCATATACTTAGCTCCCCCTTCCTCCTCTGCACCCCCTCCCCACTTGTCCCCAAATAAATAAAGTATTGATTATGTCCATGGGTTTTTTGTTTCTTTGCTCATTTTTTTTCTTTGTTGCTTTCAGTTTTATATTGCACATGAGTAAAGTCATATAGTTTTTGTTTTTTTCTGTCTGGCGTGATCTCCAGGTCCATCTATTTTGTTGTAAATGGCAATATTTCATCTTTTCTTATAGCTGAGTAATATTCCATTGTGTATATGTACCACAGCTTCTTTATCCAGTCATCTGTCACAGGGCACTTTGGTTGTTTCCATGTCTTGGCCATTGTGAACAGCGCTACAGTAAACACTGTGATATGTAAGTCTTTGTGGACTAAGGTTTTCAAGCTTTTTGGGTAGATCCCCAGAAGAGGGATTGCTGAGTCATATGGTAACTCCATTCCCAATTTTCTGAGGAACCTCCACACTGCCTTCCACAGTGGTTGTACCAGTTTGCACTCCCACCAGCAGTGTACCAGAGTTCCTTTTTCTCCACCTCCTCTCCAGCACCTGTTATTCCTTGTCTTGTTGATAACAGCCATTCTAATAGGTGTGAAGTGATATCTCATTGTGGTTTTGATTTGTGTTTCCCTGATAGCTAGTGAGGATGAGCATTTTTTCATATGTCTGCTGGCCATTTGTATTTCTTCGTGGGAGAAGTGTCTGTTTAGTTCTTCTGCCCACTATTTAATTGGGTTGTTTGTTTTTTTGTTGTTAAGTCTTATTAGTTCTTTATATATTTTAGATATTAGACCCTTATCTGATGTGGTGTTTGCAAATATTTTCTCCCATTCAGTTGGCTGTCTCTTTGCTTTGTTGATGGTTTCTTTTGCTGTGCAGAAACTTTTTAGTTTGATATAGTACCATTAATTTATTTTTGCTTTTACTTCCCTTGCCTTTGAGGACAGGTTCATGAAGTCCTCCTTGAACCCTAGGTCTATAATTTCAGTACCTATGTTTTCTTCTGTACAGTTTATTGTTTCAGGTCTTATATGCAGGTATTTTATCCATTTTGAGTTAATTTTTGTATATGGAGAGAGTTCACAGCTCAGGTTCATTCTTTTGCATGTGTTTTTCTAGCTTTCCCAGCACCACCTACTGAAGAGGCTATCTTTTCCCCATTGCATATTTTTTGCTCCTTTATTAAAAATTATTTGTCCATAAATTTGTGGATTTATTTCTGGGTTTTCAGTTCTTTTCCATTGATCTATGTTTCTGTTTTTCTGCTAATGCCAAACTGTTTTGACTATTGATTCTTTCTAATATAAATTGAAGTCAAGGAGTATAATGCCACCAGCCTTATTCTTTTTATGTAGTATTGCTTTGGCAATTCGAGGTTGTTTATGGTTCCATATAAATCTGATAATTCTTTTATCTATTTCACAAAAGTATGATTATGGGATTTTGATGGGTGTTGCATTAAATCTGTAGATTGCTTTGGGCAGAAAGGCCATTTTAACAATGTTAAGTCTTCCTATCCATGAACAGGGAATATTTTTCCATTTCTTCATGTCTGCTTCAATTTCTTTCAAAAGTGTCTTATAGTTTTCTGTGTATAAGTCTGTCACGTTCTTTGTTAATTCCCAGATATTTCATTCTTTTTGTTGTGAGAGCAAAAGGAATTGACTCCCTCATTTCTTTTTCTGAGGATTCGTTGTTTGTACATAGGAATGCTGTTGATTTTTGTACATTGATTTTGTATCCTGTGACTTTACTGTATTCATTTATTGTTTCTAATAGTTTCCTGGTGGAATCGTTGGAATTTTCTATATAAAGGATCACGTCATCTGCAAATAGTGACAATTTGACCTCTTCTTTCCCAATTTGGATACCTTATATTCCTTTCTCTTGTCTGATTGCTCTGGCTAAAACTTCCAGTACTATATTGAATAGCAGTGGTGACAGGGGGCATCCCTGTGTTGTTCATGATTTTAGGGGATTAGGCTTCAGCTTTTCCCCATTCAGTATGATGTTAGCCAAGGGTTTGTCATATATGGCCTTTATTATGTTGAGATGCTTTCCTTCTATAACCATTTTAGTCAGTGTTTTGATTATAAATGGATGTCATATCTTGTTGAAAGCTTTTTCTGCATCAATTGAAATGACCATATGGTCTTTATCTTTGATTTTGTTTATGTAGTGTATCACATTGATTGATTTTCGTATGTTGAACCATCCTTGTGCTCCCGGGATGAATCCCACTTGATCATGATGTATAATCTTTCTGGTGCATTGTTGTATTCTATTTGCTAAAATTTTGTTTAGGATTTTTGCATCTGTGTTCATGAGAGAGATTGGTCTGTAGTTTTCTATTTTTGTGTTGTCTTTGCCAGGCTTTGGTATTAGGGTAATTTTGACCTCACAGAATGAGTTAGGAAGTACTGCTTCCTCTTCAGTTTTTTGGAAGAGTCTAAGGAAGATAGGCATTCATTCTTCTTTGAATGTTTGGTAGAACTCGTTGCTGAGACTATCTGGTCCAGGGCTTTTGCCTTTAGGGAGATTATGGAGATTATGGACCAATCTCTTTGCTATTGATTGGTTGTTTTAGATTATCCAGTTCTTGGTTCAGTCTAGGTAGACTGTAAGTTTCTGGAAACTTGTCCATTTTTTCTGGTTGTTAAATTTAGTGGCATAAAGTCCTTCATAATATTTTCTTATAATCCTTTGTATTTCCGTGGTATCAATGGTAATTTCTTCCCTTTCATTTCTAATTTTGGATATTTGTGTCATTTCCTTTCGTCCTTTGCTTAGCCAAGGGTTTGTCAGTTTTGTTGACTTCATCTTTGCTGTTGTAATACAAAAGTAACCATAGCCAATATAAGAGAGTTGTCTGGAAAAAATCCAGCCATAAAGCCTTTTATTTTTTATATTGCATGGCTGGATACTTTCCGGACAGTCCTTGTATAAACATGATGTGACTGTGTTCTAGTAAGACTTTATTTACAGAATCAGCAGCCCACTGACCTCAATTTGCCAACCCCTGATGATCAAATTAATAATGATAATAAAGTAGCATTTATTAGGTACTTACTGTGTTAAGTGCTTTAACATTTCTTTTAATCTTTACAACTCTTTGGTAGATACTTTCGTTATTAATGCTCTATCGATGAAGAAATAGGCTTAGATGTTAAATGACTTGCCAAGATCTCAGTGCTTATAAATGATAGAACTCTAACTTTATATCTGGGCTCTTTGAGCCAAATCTAATCATTATACATAGTTAATTTATGTCCCTGATGTATTATATCATGTATTAGATTTTTTTTTAATTCATTTTTATTGTTAGACTTATTGGGGTGACATCTGTTAGCAAGGACATGTATTAGATTTTTAAACCCTTAAACACATATGGTAAGAATTTATTTTGTTTTGTGTGTTCATGTTTGTAGCCATGGAAGTTTTAAATTATGTAGGGAGAGCTGATGGAAAAAGAGGCTCTTGGAGGACTGGTAAAAGCGAAGCCAGGTAAGGTCCAATTTAAACTGATAAATTTAATCAGACTTTTCTTTCTAGACTGCATTTTCATACTGACAGTTTCTTTCTCAGGAATGAAGATGAAATGTATAAAATTCTCTTGAATGATTATGAATATCGTCAGAAACAAATCCTAATGGAAAATGCTGAACTTAAGAAGGTTCTTCAGCAAATGAAAAAGGAAATGATTTCTCTTCTTTCTCCCCAAAAGCAGAAACCTAGAGAAAGAGCAGATGATAGTACAGGAACTGTAAGTGGCTCTTTCCTCTCTAATACAGTCTTCAGATTGCTAATTAGAACATTTGAAACACTGGATAGGTATTCTCAGTGGGAACACTATTGATATTTGCATAGGACACTCACTGCTATGCTAGCTCATCACTGTGACTACCAGACATGCCCTGGGAAATGATGGAGATCATTTTCTGAGGACTTAATCTGTGCCACACACCATAATAAGCACTTTTACAAGCATTGTGTCATTTCATTCTTAGTATAATTTGGTGTATTTGATAACTGTAATTATCCCCATCTTATAGATGAAGGCACCTAAGACAATAGTTAAGTCTAGTATTATACATGACACATCTAGGATTTAAATCCATGTGTCTTACTCCAGAGTTCATGCTTTTAACCTCTATGCTGAATTTTTAAAAAATATTTTAAGTATTGTATACTTTAACAGGCTCTACTTTGCAAAGAGTGAAACTTTTGTTAACTTTAGAAAACAAATAATTATTCAGTTAAAAAATGTATTAATGTTCTAGTCCCTGGAAAGAAAAAGCAAAAGATGTTTTAACTTTTTTCCCTTGTCTTTGTTTGGGCTGTTATAACAAAATACCACAGACTGGGTGGTTTATAAACAATGGAGATTTATTTCTTGCTGTTCTGGAACCTGAAGGTCCAAAATCATAGTACCAGTCGGTTTGGTGTCTGGTGAGGGCCCTCTCCCTGTTTGCTGATTGTTGACTTCTTGTATCTTACGTGGTGGAAAGAGGGTCAGAGACCTCACTCTGTAGTGATCCTCATCCTGTTTCCGAGGGCTCCCCTCATGACCTGAACCCCACCCTACAGGGCCCGCCTCCCAATACCATCATATTGGGGTTAGGATTTCAGTGCAGGACGTTTGAGGGAACTCAGTATTCAGTCCGTTACCTCACTCAAGAAGCTCTTTTGGGGAGTAACACATGTGCAAAGAAGTCATAGTCACTTTCATAATTACTACAAAGCTGTAATAGGATTGTGTAATGTGTAAAACAGAACAGTTACGGCAATCAGAGAAGGCAAGTGACATTCGAATTGTCTCTTTAAAAATAAGTAGGTGTTTTTGAGGTAGAAAGCATTTCACAAAGGGGGAATAATATAGAAGGTGCCAAAAAATGTATACACATTTTAAGAAAGGGAAAAACTGTATTAAAATTATAATACTCAATATATTCCAATAACAGAAGATGAATACAAGTCACGTTGACTTCAGCAGTTCCAAGAGGTGCTCAAGTGGTTACCATCAGCGTCCAGACACCTCTGATTACGGAGAACTACTGCTTGAGCAACACTGACCGAAGTGTCCACCTGTATCACTGTGCATGCCGTTTCAGTTTCTCCTGAAGTACCGTCAGTGTAGCTGGTTTTCTGTGGTACAGCACATTCTTTAAGGTCCCCCATAGGTAGAAGTCAAGGGGTGTTAGGAGAACGTGGGGGAAACTTAAACATTGTTCTTGAATTTCAAATACCACTTCAAAATGGTCTTATGCTTCTTGAATGAAAATGGCGTCTGCCATTTTTCTTCACTGTCCTGTCTGTTGCATGGTGACACATTCATTTGATTAACACCATCTTTTGAGTGAACATCATACTACACATTGCGATCATAATTTGATTCGACTTCAAAAAGTAGTGCATAGATAACATTTCTTAAAATGTGTATACATATTTTTGGCACCTCTGGTATGTACGAAGATCTGAAAAAACAAGGCACATAATGAAACATTTCTTTAATTGCTATTCATACAAGTTTAAATTCTGGATTCAAGCCAGTTCACATTTGTTACTAAAATCTGAAAATAACAGTGCTGATGGAAAATGCTAATTACCATCAAGTCACCAGAACTTGTTTTTTAAACCTGTATTTGAGGATTACAGGTATCCCCTGCTTTTTGAAAGTTTGTGTTCCACCACTTTGCTTTTACAAAAGACCTACATTAGTACCTGTTTTCAATAACCAAAAGAAATCTGAAGAGCATTTTTTTTTTAAGTAATGGTAATTGCTTCTTTCACTTTACGCCATTTCAGTTTATAGGTTTCAAAGGTTAATGCTCTACTTTCAGATAGTGGGGGAGACCTGTTTGTTCTCTTATCTCACAAATTAGCCTAATGGATAGCCCATCATACCTCTTACTTTTTCTCTCTCTCTCTCTTCTTTAAAAAAAAAATCATTACCTTATGTTCTTTTTTTTTTCCCTCCCTAAGGTTCTTTTAAATTCTACAATTTGGGCCCTGCTTGATGTCTGATACAGGATCCAGCAGAAGTAACACCGACTTGAGTTACGATTTTATTACCAAATCATAACCATACATGCATACATTACATACATGTAATCAAAGATTTGGTATAGATTACCACCAGCTCAAGGACACTTTATGACATTTTAGGCAAAAGGTTCAAATTGCTCTCCAGCTCGTGCGAGACATTAACCTTGGTCTGGCGTTACTTCTGCTGGACTCTGTATTTAGTTAACCTTTTCTCTTAAAGTCTGTCACTTCTGGTCAGTTCTTAACATTCACTAATACCTCTCCAGGGTTAACATAGTTTCTGTTACTCTTACAGTTTCTTTAGTTTTACACCAACAGCTGCTGACTCTTAATTTCCAGCTTTTAGTTAGCAAAAGTAGGTAGTAAATTAAGGAGATCTTTCTTAGGTAATTAAATCTCCTCTACTCAGCCAGGGGGTACTGTCCTATGTAAATCTTCATAATTCAGATAGTTAGGTTTGGAGAAAAAATCTCTTAAGTGTATTTTCTGTTTTTGAGAGATCTGGTTTTTTAAATACTTTTTCTATTAAAATTTATGTCATTCAACCACTTCCTTTAAAAAAAGTTTTGGGGAGCATTATAACAAGGAATTAGGTGTAACCTTGGAATACCTAGGTAATATCCAACTTTCATTAATTATTTTGCTTAATTGTAATTGAAATATATACTCAAAATTCAAGTTAAATGAATCTTTTATTTTCATTTTGTGGTTTTAGAGTTCATTTAGTCTGGAAAAAAGGCAACAATTTTCTTTATTTTGTTTTTATTATTTATTTTCCTTCATCATCTCTTTCTTTTTCATTTTGTTTTTAAATAATGGATTTGTAGTATTTTTAAAATACATAGAAGAGAGGGTATAGCTCCCTGGAAGAGTTATTGGCAAATAGCTCTACAAGATTGATTGGCAATGACCAGAGTCACAATGGCCACACCCCTGGGCCTTTCCATACTGGTCTGCTTGGGAGACCTTAACCTCTACCAAATCCCTGACCTCAGACTATTGATACAGTTCTTTAGAGACATTTACGACCATTTTATGTAGAAACTGTTAATGACATTCATTTTACTATTGTTTCCCTGTGTTCTTTATTCTGCTTTGAATGTATATGATCATGTCAATAATAAAATTTGCTGTACTTTCCTATGCTTTAATGTCTTGGTAGAATACAAAGAAAAATAATCTCTAGTTTTATTTTTCAAAATTATGAGAAAATAGGATTAACAGTTGCTTTTACATTGGGGATTATTTCACAGGTTTATTTAAGCAACCTAAGATTGGAGACAAGTTGATCTAACTTCATCTGGATTTTGCCTTTTGACTTTTGACATTAAGCAAGTTACTCTAATTCTCTAAGCCTAAATTTCCCCACATGATTTACTCATTAATGAAAGCATTTAACACATTAGACAGATAGGGAATAACTCTTCCTCACACTGTTCCATGATTCTTGTCACTAACTAAACTATATTTGGATTCAAATTTAGGTTTGAAGAAACCTGAATAGGGGATTTTTACCTTCAATATTAATTGTTTTTTTCTTAAGATATTTAAGTACTGGGTCATATATGCTTAAGATACAGCACAGAAATGATTTTGATAAGTAGCTGACAGTCAATCTGATTACTACTTCCTAAGTATCTAAAGCCATTTTAAGATACTTGTCTTTCCTTTTTGTCTCTGGTAGGTTATCTCTGATGTTGAAGAGGATGCTGGAGAACTGAGTAGAGAGAGCATATGGGACCTCTCCTGTGAAACTGTAAGAGAGCAGCTTACAAACAGCATCAGAAAACAGTGGAGAATTTTGAAAAGTCATGTAGAAAAACTTGATAATCAAGGTAACTGCTGCCTAATGCATGCACAGTGAGTTGTGACACTCAGTAAACTTTAGTAAACTTACAACTCAGTCACTTAAAATGTCCTTTTATGGGCTCAGACTTGAAGTACTTTAGCTTGCTTTGGTGGTTTGAAGAGCAAGACTGCCTGCTTCTAGATGTGAGGTTTGAACCTCATGGAGGGAATACCCTTGGCTTTCTGAATCTTTTCTCTGAACAGAGGACATCATGATTCATCTGCTCTGAGTGCAGTATTACAACTGGGTAGAAAGAACTGAATCTCTTACTAAATCTTAGAAATCAGGAAATATTAACTGTAATATAGTATAAATATAAACCTTTTGTTTATTATTTCTAGGTACATGCATATTCCTAGGTTCCTAATAATCCATTTATAAGTTACTTTCAAAATAATAGATCTTCAGTGCTTTTCCATCAGTTAGGAAGTATACATCAAAGTAGAATATTCGGTCACTATTCCCTGTACATTACTCTTAACAGTTTGGTGTGTAACTTTTTGGACTTTTCCCTTTGCCTTTTTGAAATATTTGTTTAAAAATGTGTAAAAACAAAAGTTGAATATTACACATTTTTTTCACTGTGCTTTTTTTCACTTAACTGTGTATTATTTTAGATACATTTTCCTGTCCTTACAGATAGTATAGATAGTTCTACATTGATGAATATATCCTTAATATTTTATATTTGTTGAAGTTTATATGCTTTTAAATCAAGAAAATTATGTTTCTGCTTAGTGAATGAAGTCTTTTTTTTTAATGATTTTAAATTGTCAAAATTAACACACCTGTCAGTTGTCTTCAATAGTAAAGAACAATCAGCAAAACTATTATAATTCCAAAATGAATTGACATAAGGTTTTATTGATTTCAGTTATCTTGCCTACTAGTAAATAGCAAGTATGTTTGGACTTCATGTTGTTGGATTTAATACCAGAGAGCAAGAATGTAGCATTCTATTGGTCTTTGAAGAAGTCTCAAAAGAACATAGTTTATGAATGTCAGTTATTTTTCTATTCTGTGAATATAGGTTGTCCATTTTTAATTAGGACGTAATCTTGAATAAATATTGATTACAAAGCAAATGATGGCAATAGAGCTCTATTTGTAAGGATATCATTTAGTCCAAAAAGAGTACCAATTTATAGTTGTCATGAGTTTCATATATTGTTTTGCTTTTTAAAATTTCTCAAGTGTTAAAATTAAATTTTATTATGGCTACTAATTTTTTAAAGGGCAAAGGAAATAACTACCTTTTAGAAAACCTATGAGATTCCAGGAAGAGAAAAGTTCTGAGAACCTTGATTTTTAAATATATGTCCAAAAACCACCATAAACTGAATGGTGACTGTAAAGCCTAAATTACTGGTTTTGTGTCAGTTTCAAAGGTACACCTAGAAGGTTTTAATGATGAAGATGTGATCTCACGACAAGACCACGAACAAGAAACTGAAAAACTTGAGTTAGAAATTCAGCAGTGTAAAGAAATGATTAAAACTCAGCAGCAACTTTTACAGGTAAATGTGAGTTATCTTTTAAAACTGTTGGTCCCTTGAAAAGTGCCTGAATGTTACTGAATCTACTAGCTTTTTATTCCTTTATTTCATAAGATCTGTAGTATTTGACATTTTCCTTTTTTTTGTTTTTATTATTTTCAGGTGTACAAAACAACATAGTTAGTGATTAGACATTTCCACACCTCACGAAGTGATAACCCCAAGTCTACCACCCATCTGACACAGTATATAACTATTCCAATACCATTGCCTGTATTCCCTCTGGTGTACTTTACATCCTGTGACCATATATAATATAGTTGACATTCAATATCATTTTATATTAGTTTCAGGTATACAGCGTACTGCTTAGGTATTTACATAACTTTGAGGTGATCTCCCTGATAAATCTGGTACCCATATCTTTTCCATACTGTGTTCTACATCTCCATGACTATTTGGAAACTACTGTTTTGTACTGAGAAAAACAAATACTGCATGATCTCACTGATATGTAATTTAAAGAACAGAATAAACAAATAAAACAGAAATAGACACACAGATACTGATGGTTACTAGATAGGGGAAGATTTGGGGGAATGGATGAGAAAGGTGAAGGGATTAGGAAGTGCAAGTTGGTATTTGACATTTTTCTGATCTAAATGAAGTTCTCTGCTTGCTAACAGATAGATCATGTACCATTCCTTAGTGCTTTGTCAATTAGAGTAGAAGCATTTGGGAAATGAGCCTCCTCAGTTAATTTTCTGATTCTTCATAATCTCTGTCCATCCTCTAAAGTTTGGCCTTTCTTCCCTTGTTTCATGCCATCTTGTTGGAGTGTTGCAGGGACTCCCTGGAATTTACTATGTTTTAAAATCTAATAGCAGCAGCTTGCTACTGCATGTGATGATGATACCACTTCACTGCTACGAGACTGTTATTTGTTGGAAGAAAAGGAACGCCTCAAAGAAGAGTGGTCCCTATTTAAAGAGCAAAAAAAGAATTTTGAGAAAGAAAGACGAAGCTTTACGGAAGCTGCCATTCGCCTAGGATTAGAGGTATTTTAAAAAGTTAACCATATTCTGCCAGGTATAATGTGCTCTTGTGTATAATGCACACCCAATTTTTTTGACCCAAATGTTCAGGGGAAAAAATCTTTAGTTCTAATTTTTTAATTCACATTTTTATTTGTTTATATTTAGGTACTTGTTTTTTGTATTATAAAGGAATTGTAACATTTATTTTTTAACATACAAGAAATTTTATATGACAAATAATTATAAAACAAGAACAGATACAAGGTACAAGAAATTTTATGTATAAATTTTTTCTATATGAAAAAAGCGATCATCATATTCCAGGGTATTATTTTGCATACGGATATTGTTACTGATTTTAGAGTTACACGTTTAATTCATAACCATAAATAAAAGAATTAAAAACATTTATATAGATATGAAATTAGTATTACCCATGTATATAATGTGTATCCTTATTTTTCCCTCACAAATTTGGGCAAAAAAGTACACATTGTACACAGCAAAACATGGTAGCTTTCCTTGTAGAACTTTGGAGAATTGTGGGGAGGCCTCAATAGAATACATATAAGTTCTGTGTTTCTTTGCTATCCACTTTATTTTTCTAAAGTTATTTTACCAGTGATCTCATAAATAACTTGAAATAAAAGGATGCTAAGCACAGGCACTGCAGTAGGATGTCTTTTTGCCTTTACCAGATTTGGGAATTGAAAATTTAAAAAGAACAAAAAAACAACTAAGCATTCATTATCCCTTTTGGATTAACTTTCTACTGTGTTTAGCTTCACACGAGAGATCTCTTGGGTATCTGTCATCTATCTATCCATTGTCAGTAGGTGTAGTGTCATAAGACAGTGCAACTAAGTTTATTGTTTTTACAAAAAGGAAATACAGTAAAAATTAAAGTTCTCCCTCTCTCCAGTCTCTCAGGGGTGTGTGTATGTCTTAACTGTTAAATTGGATCATTTATATATATACTTGTACAGCTTGCTTTTTCACTTAGCAATGTATTACCTACATATTTCCATTTCAAAAATTATAGAAATAATGAAAGACTACATGTTGGTTATTTTAAATACATGGACTTTCTCAACAATTGTGAAAGTCCGTTTCATCAATAGCTGTCTTCCTCAGGAAAGACAAACAGTTTGCACCAGCATTTTCTCTGTCTTACGGGATTGCCCCTGATTCTGAGCCCCTATCTCCCCGCTCCCTATTCCAAGTGATAGACTCTTGCTGCCTTGCACATCACTCCCAGAATCTGTCTGTTTCTGGTCACTTGGGGACAGCAGGGGCAGTGAGGGACGGAAAAGAAGGATGAGGAACCTGAGTGGTAGGGAAGAATTTAGTTCATTCAGGATTCATCAGCTGATCAGAAGAGGGCCGTGTGACATGTGCCCTCTTGTGGTTTAGTGGTGGCCAGTAGGTGGTTGGAGGACAACAGCGATGCTTCATGAAGCCACATCTTTTTTCAAGTGATTAATTTACAGTGGAAAATTTTTCCATTGTCTGTAACTTTATATTTATGATGTTCTGTGTGTTCAGCAGTTACGCTAATGTTCTGTATGTTTAAAAGTCATATGCTAATTTTTTACATTGTCCATTTGAATGTGTTCAAAATGTGAAAGAAATAGTGTTTAGTTGTTTTATTAGGTGAAATGGGCAAATTTTTATTTTTTAAACATAATTTTCTTAAATGAAATTTTTCTTAGTTTTTTAGGTTAATTTATTTGACTAAGAAAGACATATGACAGCTGAAGACAAACACAGGTAGCTAGAAAAATCATGTGAAATGGCAACTGTGTGAATGTTGAAATATTGATCAGCATTTCTTTGGTTTCCTTGTTATGTAGAGAAAAGCATTTGAAGAAGAAAGAGCCAGTTGGTTAAAGCAACAATTTTTAAATATGACTACTTTTGACCACCAGAACTCAGAAAATGTGAGACTTTTCTGTGCCTTCTCTGGAAGTGAGTACTTCATAAACTCTTTAATCTGAAAAATGCATGTAAATAACATACTTGTAAATTATTAATATAAAGCTTTGGTGAGCACCAGTAAGAGCTTTCTAATTGGAACTAAAAAATGAACTTTTAACTTTGTATTTACGTAGTCAGAATGGAAATGATAGGAGGACTATGCATATCAAAGACAACTTGTCATGAATGTAATGTCAAATTTTTGAAAAGTCACAAAACAAAATTTTTTTTAAATGATCCTCCTAAGTGTTAGTGGAATATACATAACAGAGATTGCAAGATGAGCTAGACTAGAGTCATAGGGCTAAAATGGATATTTAAATTAATTTGTTATGTCTCATATCCATTCAGAACTATAAATGATTCATCCTAGTTATTATAATAAATATTTATAATATGTAGTAATTATTATATAATAATTACGTTCACTATATTTAATACCTGACCATATGTACTGTCTTTTCTCTCTCATTTTTCTTTAACAGGTTCTGATCGGGACAATCTTACAGTGCACTCGAGGTCACGACAAAAGAAGCCCCACAGTGTGTCTAACGGCTCTCCAGTTTGCACCTCTAAACTTACTAAATCTCTTCCCACCTCTCCTTCTACTTCAGACTTTTGCCAGACACGTTCCTGTGTGTCTGAACACAGGTATTGCTCATCTTCTCATACTGCTGTAACATTGCTAGAGTTCATTGCTGAGGAGAGGTTGGCATGTCTATAGTATTAGCTATAGCAGAGGCTTTGGAGAGGTAGATTCATTCATTCTGCAAATATTTGTTGGGTATCCATTAGATAGAGACACCTAGTAAGTGCTCGAAATACAGCAGTGAACGAGTGGATCTGGTCCCTGTCTCCTGGGAACTAAGTGACATAATTTGACTCTTTATTTCACATCTGAAATATGATTTAAAATATGAAGGCTGTCTGGAAAGTATCCAGCTGTGTAATATGAAAAATAGAGGCATCTATGACTCGATTTTTCCGGACAGCCCTTGTATAGTCTTATGTATAGGAATCACTTAATATTTTAAGTACTTTATTGTTTTTATTAAATAGGATATTATTTTGACAGTTTTTATAGAGCATATATTTTAAAGTTTCTCTTGCTATGCCCATTTTATTGGTGTTGAAGTGCAAAGAACTGAGAAAAGCCTCCTCATCTTGACTGGGAAAGAGGATCTATGCACAAGGATGACAGAATAAAAAAGTTTTTCCCCACCCTAAGAAACTCATATATTGCTATTTTCATACTTTCCTCTGTCTCATGTTGTTAAATCATTTTGAAAGGTATAATGTCAATACTCTGCCTCAGAACCTGTTCCAAGATTAGTTTTAACTAAGCAGATAGAACATTCCTAATGCTATGCAGAGGAACAGAAAAGAGCTGAAGGATACATTGGAAAGTGTGCCGTGATTGTTCTCCTCTTGTTTACATAGCAGACAGTGGCATGGGGCCTGCCCCTTGGACAGCAGGAGTCGGGCCTGCAGTGCACTTGGCCTGTAGTAGTAGGGAGAGACTGGGGTGGAGTAAAGTGCTGAAGAAGCCAGCTAGCCTTAGATCAATAATTGGATGAATTTTAAAACAAAAATATGAAGCTTTTAAAAATGACATGATGCTGATTATAGTTGACTTTCGAAAGGATTAGGAGTCTAAGTAAAATATTTAGGGCAGAGAAGATCTGGAGGAAGAGCCCTCTGGGCAAGAGTAGGGACCCTCAGGTGGAGACATGTGTGTTTTGTGTACGGCAAGTGTAATGAGTGAACAAGACCGGGAGGTGCGAGATGAGGGTGGGAAGTGGGCAGAGGGTCATATTCGTTAAGGCCTTGTGTGAGTAGATTGGGATTAAAACTTTATTATATAAAAGTTCAAACATACAAATGTAGAGGGAAACAAGTCAGAAACTCTTGTGTACCCATCACCCAGCTTCAGCAATTATCAACTCAGGACAATATTTATTTTCATATATAAACCTATTCTGCTGCCCCTCCCATACACACACGTACACTTGAGAGTACATTTGTAAAATATTTTAGTCTGTATTTGTAGGTCAGCTGTTCTGAGGGCAGTGGAAAAGCACTGGAGATTTTTAAATAGGAGCGTGAATAAAAACCTAAGGTTTAAAAAGATTCCTCTTTTCTTATGTGGGAAACAGATGGTAGGAGTATAAGCCAGCAGACCCAATTAGGAGGCATTTGTGGAGTTGAGGTGAGAGATGACACGAACATAGATGCTCAAATTTAGGACATATTTTGCAGTTAGAAGCCAATAGGTTGATTGATGGGTTGAATATGGAAAGTGAAAGTTTATTTAATTAACAATTAAAAAATAATGTAAGCTCAGAGTATTTTCTTACATGGAATGTTATTGAAATACCCAAATTTGACCAATAAGAACTATGTGTATAAATTTAGACACAAATTCTAGTTATCATTTACAAATTGAGGTAGATAGGTTCCTCAATTGTTTTTACATATTTTAAATTATTACCTTTTTACATAATTTTTTAGTTTTGAAATATTTGTCTTAAATATTTCTTGAAGCCATTGTTTTATAGTTAATAAAAAATTCAACTTTTAGTATCTGCATTAATAATCATAGGGTGTTGTGAAATTAAATGTCTATATATGTAAAGCACGTAAAACAGTCCATTGTAAACCGTTAGTAATAGGCTATAAAAAATACATGTAAACATAAGTGGATTATAAAAGTACTTCTCTTTTTCTTGTATTCTGAGGGCTACCCTATACCACCTCAGTGGCCTAGAACAGAGTTTGCAAATTTCATTAAGCTCTTTTCGGAGCTTCATTAAGCTCTGAGGACAAAACAGAAGAATTGTGTAACTGGTTATTAGGAGAGAAGCTGTGCGGCTTGACATAGTTCTTGAAGTTTCATATTATTTAGTAAATTTGGGTTCCTACTCCTGAAGCACCTTGGATCTGGGTTTGTAATAAGATCATAGCAGAGTATGATCAGGAGTGTTTATAGCTCATTTCCACAAAATCCATATTGGTCTTTCACCATAGAATGGAATTTTACATAAAGGTTGTGCCTAGATTTCATGCAGAATAACTGTACTAAGAGAATTAGTTGATCATTAATCTTAGCTCATCGGAGATGGCAGGAATTCTGAGAGCTGAATTAGGAGCAATTCCTTTTTTTAAAGCACATTTTAAATAATGTGTTTGGTTTAGATTTTTAGAATTAGTGTATGTTAACTTATTTAGTTCACCCCAACCATAAGAGATAGGGGCTGTTATTTCTGTTTTACAACTAAGGGAGCTGAAGAACAGGGAGATGACATAGTGGTTCAGCTCAGGTATGGATATAAAATAAACCATCTGACCTCAGGGTCTGGGCTCTCAACCACTTTTGTGGCACTTACTGAGTGTCCTTGCAGGTGAATGGGTGAGTAATGAAAGCACACGTGAATAAATGGACAAGTGCTGGAAGACCCCGTGAGGAGGTTAGGAAGTGGGGCAGACAGAGGATTGTGGGAATACAGCTTTCAGATGTATGTTCTCCATCTGCCTTGGGCTTTAGTTGGGCAGCATGCTCTAGAGTAGACAGCAGAGGTAAATAAGTAGATGGCTGTTATAGATAAGGTGAGAGTGATAAATGAGGCCGTTAGAAAGACTTCTTTGTTCTCCATCTGGGTGTCCTCAGAATTTACATAGCGGGGAGAGGGGTCAATCAGCCTTTGGACACCGAGGCGCCTCTGAAGTGTAAAAGGAGGCCGGTGATGACTAAGATCTCCCTCTTTCCCCGACAGTTCAGTCAGCGTGCTGAACGTGACCCCCGAAGAGGCCCAGCCACATCGGGTAGGGAGAGACTGTGCACATGAGAAGTGGAGCCTGGCATCAGGACCCGGGTCACAGGAAGGCTGCTGGGGCGGATGCTCCTTGACCTACACGAGTTCTCATGTAGAAAAAGATGACCTACCTTAGAAGTGTGGCCTAGAACTTTTTTATTAACATGTTCATTGAGTTTCACATCTAAATTGAAACAGGGTGTGTCATAAAGTCAATCATCCCCAGTAATTTAAGATGGTCTGAGTTGTTTGTTTGGACTTCCTGTACCTCCCCCAAAGAGCTAAAATGTTAAATCTATTTAAAAGGATATAAAAGCTTTGGATATGTATTTTTAGTAACAGAAGCATCTGGTTCTGTGAATAAAGGAATGTATAGATGTTTGGATGAAAACAAAAGCACTAGAATGAGTTTCCTCTTATAGGTATTAAAAATAGCACTTTTAGGAAACTGATTATTATAAATGTTTTAATTTTTGTTCCATATATAGTTGGCATTGAAAGTTTAGCCTTTACTTGAATGTATACTGTAGATTTTTAACAAAGCAGGTTCTATATTTATTATGTTTAGTGTGATTGGAAATTTCCTCTCTCATGTTTTAAATAAAGTAAAATTTATGTATGTTTTGTATATAGATATACATAATTATGTTAAGAGGCTTTAAGATTTAAAAATTTTACACATCCATAATTATAGTATTTCATGCCAATAAAATTTTTATTAGTGGTATTCTGTTTACAGGTGTATGAAAGCCATTGCCACATTATGTTTAAGAATTTTTTGAACCCATCTAAGCAATAAATACTTAAAAGCTATTCCATGAAGCTGAGTTCTTTAGTTATCATTATTAACATTACATTTTCGGGATTTCTACAGCATTAGATTTTTTTATATATGGAGGATATTACAGTATTTCAAAGGACTATTGACTATAAGGTAATAGAAGTAAGACAGGAAAAGCAATTTAAGAATATTGGTTTAAGACATTTGGATAATAGAAAAATACTAAGATAAATTTAAGATGCTTAGATGATGGTATTTTCTTTACCAGATGGGTACCAGTACCATGACAGCTGTACCAGCTAAGGCAGGGATGTCCAACCTTTTGGCTTCCCTGGGCCACATTGGAAGAGGAGTTGTCTTGGGCCAACAATAAAACACTAACGTTAATGATAGCTGATGAGCTAAAAAAAAGGTCCGTGTGTAATTTTCGTGATCTTTCAAAAAAAGTTTATGAATTTGTGTTGGGCTGCATTCAAAGCCATCCTGAGCTGTGTGTGGCCTGCGGGACACAGGTTGGACAAGCTTGAGCTAAGGCTTTGTATGGTTGCTAATAATTTTTTAAAATAACTTTTCAATGAGATATTTGCCCACTAATGTTAAGGAAATCTGACAGTGTGAAACATTGGGTTTTATAATTCGGATATACTCTGGCCAAACTGTTATTTCATTTTCAGAACTGATTGCACATTTCTTCATCTATATTGTTATTAATGATAGTAATTATAATACGTGTAGATCAAGGCTCTTCCCAGGATTTTTGTCAAAAAGTTTGAAGTGCCTAGCCCTATTGTCTCTGTACATAGAAGCCTGCACAGATCCAGTCTTTGAAAGGTACTGTAGATTAGTCCCATTTTCTAGCAGTTCAAACACTTACATATATTCACCCAATGTGGCTGTTCCATTTAAATTTGTCATGTTTAAAAATTTTTTTGACATCTATTCACTATATATAACACTTTGGAGTTGTATAACAGCAGCCATTTTTCAGGATTAATAGGATATATTTGAGTACCTTATTAAGACGTTAACTAACTATTTCTGAGGAAGTAACCATAGTTATAGTCTCAAAAATCTGGCTTGAACAAAAGCAAATCAGTCACTCTACCTTCAGTTTGATAACATTGTTAACTTCTTTACCATTTAAAATATTAGAAGTGATAGAACATTTCAGAGATAGTACCTTATTCCTAAGGAAGAAACACCTGGGCTATAGTTTTTTTGCTGTTGATCAATAATGTGCTCAAAGGTAAGTGATCAGAAATTTATATTTATTTATTTGATTCTAATTTACCATTGTTGGACCTTCTTCCCCAGACATTTTTAATAGTCAATGATATATTTGTCAAGGTTTTTCTTTTTTTCAAGAGTTTCTGTGATACATTTTGCCAGAAACAAGCATTCTAATTTTTAAAGTGAATCTACTTCAGGGACTATTACATTCCATGACAATGGATTTCTACAAAGCAGCATGTTTTTAGTTTTAAAATTGGTTGAATTCTCATCTTGTAAGGAAAATTATTTTGAGACTTACCTTGAAATCTTAAGTATGTAGAAACAGTAAAATGAAAGCCTTTGTCCATTGTACTTTTGATAAAAGTCAGCAAAAATCTGCCATAAGTTGTGTGTTTTATCTAACAGCATCAATTTTGCTTTACTGTGTGTTTCAACTCCAAAGTAACTCCTAGTCAGACTAAACTTCCTAAGATGTGGAAGTGGTTTCCATGTTGGAATTCTCTTGACTGACTCCACACGTAAAACTCCTAGGGTTTTGTTTCCTTTCTCTTTCTAGGTATTTCCAATGTATTAAAAATACATTCGTGCTGCTGTCTGATGTTTAGTCATCAGACGACGGGACCACAGTGTACTTCAGTTTGAAAGTCCTCCAGATAATCTTAAATGTTTTCTATTTATCAGTATGTAAATCTGAAATATTTTGTACCTAAAGTTTGTTTTTATGTGGCATATCCATGTTGAATTTTCAAAGCATAAAAATGGCAAAGAAAATGAGAAAAATTTTATTTCCTTCTCTTAAATTTTTACCTTCAGTTTATGATGATGGGAAACTTAATAGAAGAATAATTAATGCCAGGAAATTAAGATTAAAGTTTGATAATAGGTATATTCTTGTGAAAGCACTGTATTAAATGTATAGATTCACAGAACAGTCCATGACAAATTGTTTTCCTTGTGGTGTAATTGAAATACTGTTGATACTTAGTGTTATTGCCTTGACTTACAAACTTGTTCATAAGCTTGTAATAACACGATTTTTGTAGGAAAATGCATTCCATGGTGTATGATGAGGAGAGCGCGCTGGAATCCAGTCATAACCTTCCCTGGTGGCGCATATGACAGCCCCAGGTGCCAGGAGAGCTTTTGCAGTGTGTCCACCTGGAATGCTGTGAGCTAGCGAGCCCCTTGGGGTTGCCCTGTTGTTAAAATCTTCCAAGTATGTTGCCTAATGTAAACCGTGCTCTTACTTGTAGACTGGATTTAAAGTAAGTATGGGTCATAAAGTCTAGTAAATATACTTCTCCCTGTGTTTGTCCTGAATGGTTTTCAAGCTTTTGGTAAGTGTTTATAAAGTACCTGCTGTATGTCAGGACCTGTTTCTATTAATACGTCCAGGTCAGTGGAGACTGGAAAACACTAAGAACACTCCCTGCCACAGAGAACCTCCAAGTTGAGTGGAAGACCAGTTTTGGAAACCTAAACTGTATTGACTTGGTAAATGCTCTTCAGTCTGTTATTAAAACTTGGTCTGATTGTTCTGCTCTAGGACCTCATAACCATTTCATAACCATCCTGGCTAGGCTTCCATTCCAGTGACAGTCTTAGCTTTGTTTTCTATGGGAAGTAATGTGTAATTAATATATTCTTGTTTTTATTTTCTACAATCAAAATACTGGCCCGCAAAGCAGTGTAAGATTTTCTGCCCATATGAACATGTATTATTATCTAATAGAGAAAGCATTTACAAAGCTTTGGGCCATGTAGACAAGGATAATGAAATAGGTTATTCTGGTCCTTTTTCTAAACAGGGTGTTTATCAGCCTGAATGTAATTAAAATGGAGTGAACTGTTGATTAAGTTACTTGATTTACATAAAAACTCAATTGACTGGTTAAGATTTTTTAGTTTTTAACATTTTCAGATAACTTATTTCAGAGGTCTCAGGCATTAACTGTAACGCCAGTGATATATAAAGATCCTCAATATTCCTGTATTTTAGATTCAGGAATATTTATACCTAGTATGCTTAATGCACAGTGAGGACATAATATTTGTTAGATAAATATAAAATACTAATGAAACACACCACTCCATTTGCATGCATGGACTATAAATTTCAGGTCAAAATGCCGAAACTACTTTCTCGGGAGGGTAGGAATTTGGGGAGTATACTTTGAACCCCATCTAACTTGGTTTTTTGCACAGAGTATGAGGATAGAATAAGCCATGGTACAATGAAAACCACGGAATCGGTGTGGCTCAATACAAAAGTTCAATTCTTGCTCATATCCAGTGTCGGCTGAGCAGGCTTCCACTATTTTACTATCTGGACACATAGCCCCCAAGGTCGGCAGATCAGGGAAACAGCAGACTGGCAGTACTGTTGGATATTAAGGACCGAAACATGCTTTGCACCTTCATTGCTGTGCCAAGAGCTTAGGCCTCCAGCCCCAGCCTTACTACAAAGAAGACCGGGAGACAGAAAACAGCTATTTGGTGAGCACTGACTGACTGCTACATGATGTTGTTGGTGCTTGATATTTCATCCAGTTGTTTATATACATAATCAGCAAACCTAGTACTCTGCAAGGAATTTATTGCTGATTATTAAAGACTTCAAATATTGTTTGTTTTTGGAAGGAAGGTAATACAAAGTTTTAAATAATACGAAATTTTAAAATGTTCAAATGTACACATTAACTAAAATATCTTACAGTGCACAGTACATTTCCTTTTGATTTTTTCAATAACCCCGTGAGAGAACATTGGAGTTGGTAAGAGACTCATACATTAAGTGATGACCCCAAGGTCACATAACTACTAAGTGACAAAATCAGAACTTAAAAACCCAGATCTGATTGCTAAATTCCTGACTTATTCAGTCACAGTGCCTTTTGGTATGGCTTTTGAAGTGAAATTGTTCAATTCTTAAACTGCCACCCTATAACGTACACCAAAAAGTGTTGATGGTTTGGTCCATGGGCAAGGCTCACCCTGGTTCTGTGAATAGTTACCATGGCAATCTTGTTTGGTGCTGGACCTCTGCATTTTCAAGATTAGGACATTAGCCTCTAATTGAAGTAGTTCAATAGCAAATGCTCTACAGGCCACTAAATCCCAAAATACTTAGACAGCCTGCTTTTTCTGCCTTGTTCGCTCTTGGCAATGTTCGTATCATGTCCCCTTGGAACTGTATTCACTGTGACCAGAAACATTTTATTTTGTCCA
This sequence comes from Lyroderma lyra, assembly GCA_004026885.1. Classification (NCBI taxonomy): domain Eukaryota; kingdom Metazoa; phylum Chordata; class Mammalia; order Chiroptera; family Megadermatidae; genus Lyroderma; species Lyroderma lyra. Next base: position 26,604 of record PVJL010007866.1, on the reverse strand, counting down.
AAGCCCCAGTTGCCTTTGTAGGTATTTCATTGTGAAAAACTAAATGCTAAAGTAGTGGCATTAAGTAAAGTATATGAATTTTTCCCTCCGTTTTAAAAGGACAGCTTCTTGTAGTGCAGCCGAGATTTTCTCAGCTGTGTCTGCACTTAGATTTCTTGTTTCTGGCGTGTCAGGATAGTTTCGTTCCTGGTCACAGTGCCCCATTAAAGCGAACCATGCCCCAGCGCAGTGTACAGATTAGAAAAAAGTGGACTGCATATACCTGCGAGCCCTTGGACTGATTTCCTAGAACCTGTCTTTCATTTTAGTTCTGTAGCTCTAATTCTCTGTTATATCTGATGTCTAAACTGAGGTGGAAGTGGTTCATCCCAGCCACCAGTGGAGTTAGATGCTGCTAGTTCTGAGCTCTGACAGCTCCTAAGTATAGTTACTACTTGATTATAATGTTGTAATTAATATATTTACTCTGAATACCTTGGGATTTTTTTTCCTGTAATTCTCTCTAGAACTGACTCTCAGAATAACTTTTTTTCCCCCTAATTTTTTATTAGTGAAGAGGGTCAATCCAATATAATTCTCAACGAGTTGCCCAGAAGTGTAATGCTTTTGTTAAATAGCAATTTAAACATTTTTAGCCTTTTTTTTTTTTTTTTAATACCAATCACCTTTACCTTAAAGGGTAACTAATTAATAGATTATTTCTGGTAGTTTTACTTCTTTTTAAGCAAAAAAGTATTAAATAATAATGAAATCTCTCTATTTGATCTCAGTGAAAAAACTTAAAAACTTAAAACTTAAAAAAAGTTATTCTACTTTTAGTGCCCTAAAGAAAAAATAGAAATCCATCCACTAGCCACACAAGCCTTCTAAGAAACTATTCTGACCTTAAACCATGGAAACTTTGAACTGAAATTTGAAAATTTAGTTCTTAGCCTTTATTTCTGAAACACCCCATCTTGTTTTTATCAAAGGCAAAGGTCTGATGAAACAACTGATAAATACTTTGAATTTAAAATCTATAAATTATCCAAACTCAAGAGTTTTTGACAATGAAAGGGGAAGCTATTCATAAATAGGCCCATTCCATCAGTGTAAAGTGTGGTGAATGCCCTCCACCCACATGACTGAAGGCCGCCTCCAAGTAACCCAAACTGACTTGAGTTGATTGGTAAACCCTAATCCCCCCAAACTTCCTTTAATTCATGCCTCACCTGTGGTTTCTAAAATATGGAATCAAGTTGTAGTCTATCAATATACAGTTAGTTCTGTAACATTTGTTTTAGAAACACATGCAAAATCCCCACAGTTTGTCCCAACGCCATTGATAGATTAGGAAACAATTTGAGCATAATGCAAAATTGCATTTGCTTATGCATGATTCTGCCTGAGAGAAAAACTAGATGAATGCAGAGCACTACATACCTCGCTTAACTGAGCCAGGTAGGGATACCGCACACATGTACAAAACACGTGTACGCTCACGCCTCAAGGTTCTCCCAGTGACACCAGTTTACCACGTGTGTTTAAGCAATGTCCATCCCTGTCTTGCCCCTGGACTTGACAGACCTCCTTCCACCACTTCACAGTCAGTATCTTGCAAGCTTCACCCTTCCAACACCCACTTCTACAAGCAAATTTCTGGTCTGTTTCAAGGTAAAGTGCTGTAGTATGTGTGTGTTTCCTCACCATTTAATGTGTATAAAACTGCTACCAGTTTTATTAGGACCCCTTTTTTAGCCACTTAAGACATTTTTTAATATTGTGCCCCCAACCTTATTTTCCCCATATGCCCTATGTTTTTTATTGTGTATTTTGTACAACGTGGTGATTTTTTAGGAGTGTTTATATTGTATGAAAGCTAAGCTGATGGAAAAGAGCAGCCTTTTGTCTCTCCATTTATAACACTCCGGCTGCTGTAGAGCCTGTCAGAATTCCATGCCAACTTTCCTCAATCTACACATCTGTAACTATTATGTACTATTGTCTGCAGCACTGAAGCTTACCAAATTTCAAATAGGTATCTAAAATTCAGTGAGCTTGTTATCATATTGCAGTGACCCTTTGAACCCCCCACGTCACACTACCTCATTCCTAGCTCAGGATGTCTTACATACCCGTGTTTCCTTGGTACCTCAGAACCTCTCGTATGTGTGCGGTCTCTGACTCTCAGATATGCAGGGTTCCCATACATAAGTATGTATTAAATTTGGTTATTTCCTCTTGCTAAAGTGAACTGAGCCCTTGCTGTACGCCAGGCACCACACCAAACCTTAATAAGCAATTTCTTTTACTACTTCTAACAACTCTAGGTAGAAGCTGTGGTTAGTCTCACTTTACAGATGAGGAAACTGAAGCAAGGAAAGTTAAACTTGCCCAGCATCACCCATCTAATAGATGATGGAGCTGGCATTTGAACACAGGATTCATATTTAAATTGTGTTATGGCATATACTTTCTTTAATCTGATGAATGTCTATTTTAATCCCAACCTAAATGGCATTATATCCGTACAGTTTCCCTGATTCTGTAAGCATGCAGAGACCTCTCCACCCTCGGCATTGAGTGAACTTTAATTTTTTTATTCATTTAGCAAATGTTTATTGAGTACATATTAGGATCGCAGTGCTGGACACTGGGGAGGGGGCTACAACACTGAATGTGACTTGGCTGTTTTTGTCAGAAACTAACAATTTACTGAAGGAAACAAGTAAATGAGCCATTTAAGGCAGTTGGATAAGCGGTACAACAGAGGTGGCCGAATCCTCTGCAGAGCAGAGAAGGGAAGCCCGTCTTAACCCAGAGGTAGGGCGTCAGAATGAGCTAAATATTGCAAGCTGTTCCTAAATATTACCCCCCAAGAAGGTTCTGTCTTTAGAACTGGCCTTTGGCTTTTGGGAAATAGCCTCTGAGCCTTGGAATATTCTGCCTGAAAAGAGTGTTTTTACGTGTCTGATGCCTGGGCCATTCTGTACCAGTGTGATCACATTAAGTTTATCCTCACAGTGTTATTTATGGAGAAAGCCTGTTTTTGCCCTTTTGGGCTGGCATCTGAGTAGCCGAGGTCTGTCACATGGGTGCTTCATGCCTGTGCGACTGACTGCAAATAGAAATCCCGGACACCGAGTCCTGGATGAACTTCCCTGGCTGGCAACCCTTCGCATGTATTGTCACATATTGTGTGACTCCATTAGGAGAGGGGACCAGAAGCTTTTGCTTGGTTTCTCCTGTGCCTTAGGGTTTTGCCCACATGCCTTTCCCTTTTGCTGATTTTAATTCATATCCTTTTGCTGCAATAAATCACGGCCATGAGTGTAGCAGCCTTTCTGTGCCTGTACTGTGAATCGTTGGTTCTAACAGTGGTCGTGGGTACTGAGAGCAGCCTGGGAATCAACATGTAGGTGGTGGTTGAAGCTGTGGGCATACATGAAGTCAAAAAAACACAACCAAGTAAGAAGAAGGTGGAGACTTGTATCACCGGCCTTCGGAAAGCAGGCACAGAAGCAGGTGAGATATAGGGTTTTGGGGGAGAGATCAAGAAGCTGTCATCAACCATCTCCAGGCAGGAAAGAGTTTCCAGTAAGTTCAGGCAAAAAGGTTGCATTCACTAAGAAACATCAAGTCTACAGCAAAAGCTCATTTGCAAAACCATTCAGTATTCAATAATTGGGGTTAGGGTGCTTCCTTCCTTCCTCAGGAAAATTCAGTCTTGGTCCTGAGCTCAAATAATTACACCAAGACTGTGTGTACCCTTGTTAAGCCAATACACAAACTGCTGGGTGACATTCAGCGGTGAAGCCCCTGAGAATAAGGAAGCTTACCGCAGGACCACTGGTTCAGCAACACGGCTATAATGGGTTCAAGCAGATTGAAACCTTGTATAATAGCTGCTGCTCCACACACTTAACCACCATCAGGTGAAACACGTCTTTGTAGATTTTACTTTAGATTATACTAAATTCATGTTTTCTCAATGTCCTTGAAAATATTTTTACTTGTAACTGTTCCATGCCAGCTGTTCATAGAGTATAATTCTGTAATTTCAAATGCGCCTTTGATTCCTCAAGCAAATATGACTGGGCAGCGCTGGGAATAACTGTTCACTCATCAGGAGCCAAGGAAAAGCACCTAAAATCACTGGCCTTGGGGTTTTAAATTGACTACTGATGCTGTTTCCAATGTCTGCATCTCTTTGAGTAACTGTTCTTGCCAAAAAGCTAATAGTCTTAAAGACGTTCATTGTGTCTGGAGACATGTTTTCAGCTGCAACAATCAAAATCTTTAACTCGCCATTATTGGTTAGTAGTTTTCTTTGCCTGGAGAACAAGTCAACTCATTGGAAACTTAATTTGGTTGCAGTTTCATTTTTATTTTGATGAAGGAATTCTGCTATAAGTTACTCCATTTTAAATTTTCTAATATTTTTTACCACTGTTTTTCCATAATTTGAAAATACTGTGATGAGTGCCTATCTAATAATGTCAGCACACATTGTATTTCAACACAGCTGTACCGTCATTGTATAATAAAACCATGCTTTGATATCTAACTTGATAGCAAAATTCCACTGTACCTCAGGAGTACAATATTCAAAGTCCTCTCTTCTTATTTTGTTGTGATGGGAATGCACAGGTAATAAAAGAAATTTTAAAATGCACTGTAGGGTGAAACCTATGGCACTTGAAATGTTAAGTTACAACTGCAATTTGTAGTTCACAGTTATAACTGAGCAGTAGTACAAAGCAATGGGAGTGTCACATAAGGATCTTGTCACAACTACTCAACTCTGCCATTTTAACATGAAAGCAGCCATAGACAGTATGTAAATGAATGAAAATGATAGTGTTAATATAAAATTTGAGTAATGGTCTCTGAGTTCCATGTCAGTTTTGTTGACCTCAAAATATTCTTTTGAGGGAGATAGTAGTGGACTTAACCAGACATGGGGTCACTATCCCATCTGCTAGACTGGTCCTCAAGGCCATACTTAGCAGTCCCAGTCCCATTATAGCAAACTCATGTTTGATCCTCTGTGTAAATGATGGAAACCCTGTTGGAAGTAACTTAGGCAAAAGGGGAATTTGGCAACTCATGTAACAAACCATTGAAAGAGCATTTTCGATGTGCTCCAACAGAACAGAATGCCAACCTGCAGCTGGAGGTACAGAGCAAAGGGCCCATCCCCAGGAGAAAGCATTTGGCAAAGCCTGTGGAGGTGGTCAAGACCCAAGGCCCGTGGGCAGACCCCCATCTTCAGAGCATCTGAAAAGAAGCCCAATCCCATAGACCAAGCCAGTGGTTTCCATCCACAGCTATGTAGCAAGAAATTAGATACAACCAAGTGTAAATGCTTGTGAATGAAATTTCCTTTTAAAATGTTATTTAAGCAAATTCAAGCTTTTCCCTATTGTTATCCCACACACTTGCATTTCATTAGGTTTATTGATAGTGATAGAAAGGTGTGGACCAACCAACTAGCATGTGAGGTGTATGCTGTGCCCATGAATGTCACCAGGTGAGGCCTGGTGGGGAAAAAAAAACACTAGACTGGGCAGCAAGAATGCTATCAAAAGACCTAAGTCATCCTGTAGGAGCCCAGAGCTCAGTATCCCAGAGATTATGGGGACTGCAAAGCAAGAAACACTAGACCCCTATACCAATGGGCTTGCAGGCCACCAGGGAGCAGCTGGCATTGGTCAAATTGGCTCCAGAATGGGATGACTCTTAACCTATAGGTTGAAGTTTTTCACTTCTGCTTCAAGGTCACAGAATAGTCTCCCCATAGAGGTTTGAAAGGAGTTCTGCAAAGTGTTTCTCCTGGCCTGCATTTTTGTTCTGGAGTTCCTCAGAGAATGATCTGCCTGGGCAGGGGAAAGTGGTCAGAAACGAGGTGTCTGAAGCCATGATACTGGGAATAAACTGAGTATAGTCAGCCCTCCCTACCCACAGGCTTTGTATCCACAGAGTCAACCAACTGTGGAGGTGGAGAGGTGACTGCATCATTGTACACCATTTTACATAAGGGATTTAAACATCCGTGGATTTTTTATCTGCTGGTGGGTCTCCCGGTCTCCTGAGGATACCAAGGGACAACTGTACTTACTTTCTGGAAGCTGCTTGTGCATGTTGTCTTGTTGGGAGACTCTTCAGTGCACGACAGGGGAGCACAATGAGAAGAATGGGGACAGTGCTGTTAATGGCAGGAGTGTCAGAAGAAGCCCTAAAAATTCTGCCTCCACGCCTGAACTTCTGCTCTGCCTTCAGGTAGGGAAAACAGGGCTATCTCCTCAATCACCTGTGCAGAAATCAGGTCCCCAAAGCTGAGTGACTTTTCAGAAGATGAATTGCTGTGCTATGTAATTGGTCCAACTTGGTACCTGGGAAATACCGGGAGTTAGCATTGGCTCCATTTGGTGGGCCTTGTTCTGGGAACCCCATTTTCTTCTCTCCCCAAGTGCAGGATAATACTTCATGATGTCTTTGTGCCTGCAGTTCTCTCTGTCAAGGGTCACCAGCTGGCTAGGGGGAGAGCTCACAAGGGGCTGCTCTCAGAGAAGCCAGCACAGAAGGACTACTCCCAGGGACCCTGCACCCTGGCTCAAGCTCCGTTCCCAGTGCCTGGGTGTCAGAACTTGTCCATAAACTTGTGGCCGTGGGGACAGGAGGGACAGGAGGCACAGCCTGCAAGATTCCCCCCTTCACACCGTGAAGCACTTGGCTGGGGAGAAAGAACACTATTTATCCTGCTCTGCACCTGGAAACAAACCTGCATTTCTCTTTCATAAAGACCATTAGGTCCTAATGTGAAAACTCTCACTTTAAGTGAGTTATTGAAATAAACAGGCAAATATAACACCCCAATAGATTCCCCAAAGCTCTATTTCTGGGATCTGTTTTTGCTCTCAGGCATTACATTTTTCCCTTGGCCTGTCCCCCAACAGTCATCTCTAAATGTTTCTGGTTCTTGTTTTCAAGTCCGGAGGGATGGTCTCCCACTGCCCACGTGCTCCCCAGGAGAAATTCGGGTATGGGGGGAGGGGCAGACGATAGGTGTCCTGGCAGTCCAGTTTGACCCCTACATGGGGTCAATCTGCCCTTTTGGGATCATACAATCAAATTGTGCTAACAGAAGGGATGAAATTCTCTTATATTTGAGTGTGTACTGTACGAGCAGCCAACATAAACAAATTTAGGATGACATGGATGGATCTTGAGAGTATGTGCTAAGCAAAGTAAGTCGGATGGAAAAGAACAAGAACCATGTGATTTCACTCATGTGCGATACAAAACGGAAAGCAACAAACAAACTCATAGACACAGACAACAATAGGGTGGTTACCAGAGAGGCAAGAGGGTGGCAGGAGGATAAACAGGGTAAAGGGGGTCAAATATATGATGATGGAAGGAGACTAGCATCTGAGTGGTGAACACACAATGCAATATGCAGGTGATGTATAGAAGTGTACACTTATATAATGCTATTAACCCATGTTACCCCCATAAATTTAATTTTAAAAAGGCAAAAGAAATAAGGCAAATCATAAACTACGTGACTTAATGAAAAAATTCTTACTGGTTGCTCAGGCAATTCAAAATGAGATGACCATCCTCTGTGGGCTCAAGTATAAAAACCTGAATGTTATGAACAGTTTCTGCACCCTAACCCAGCTCAGGGCTTAGTCTGGCCAGGAAAGCTGCAGTCTGTAGACCAGAAAGTGTTTAGTGTCAAACTGGTCATTCAATATTTACAAAGGTTTACATCAGAGCATCTTTACAAACAGTCCCTGAGAGAGAGAATTATCCCACCAGTTCTGAGAAATATAAAGAGAATCTTAATTTCAAGTGTCTTATTTAACAGAGAAGCAGCCGATTAAATTCTCTACTTTGAAATTGCAGTGAATGAAATTTCTGGACGGCTGCTAAATGCACGTTCAGCTCTCCTGCGGCAGGCGAGGAGCGCCGTTACGAAGCTGCTCGGTGCGTGGAGAGCAGTGCGCTCTCCCTCCCAGTCCTGAGAGCCGTTCCTCTTCCTCTGCCTGTCTTGCTTGGGAATGAGAAACGGTGGACACGTAAAGTGGAGTCACTGCAGTCGAGCTGCTCAATTACCATCATCAATTAGGTTGAGGTATGAGGAAAAGATTCTATTCTTATTTTGACCAGCCTGGGAACTTCACCTTTTGAACTTTCCAGTCCTGTGTCAATTCCCGGACGTGCACGAGACCTGCAGATGGCCCTCTGGTGACCCACTGAAGGACTGAGGACAAAATGCTCACGTATCCAGACCACCAGTTGTCTAGAGCATGGCCTCCGAACAATCCAGAGGCTAAGAATGCAGGACTGAGTCATCTCAAGAATGTACTCTTTACTGTAAGAATCTTAGGTTTTCTTCCTTCTTTGGAACCTGTCCACACAGCTATCAGGGAGATCTCTGTAAGTGTATCTCAATTTTTAATATCTCTCCTGATTAAACCTATGATGGTTCCTGACTGCTAGTAGAAAAGAGTTCAAACTAGCTGACGTGTCACATCAAGGCTTTCTCTGTCTGGCTTCCATCCATCCCATTGTCCTCTGACACTCTTCAGCATGTGTCCTGTGGGGGAGACTACAGACTGCTCCCCAGTGTATGCTCTCTCCGTTCTGACTAAAATAAAAATTGTTAATCACATTTGTTAGTCTTTCTTGCAGTTAGATGTGGCCAGGTGACAAACTATAGAAGTTGAACTACAGCATATAGTTATAGAATAAAGAATGGTTATAGAATGAAGAATATGGAACTACAGTCCAAACCTATTGAATGTAAACAGAAGTATCATCTAAAAGTTTCCAAGAATGTGTCCAGGACGGAGCTGGCACACGTCCTTTTTATTTGCCCCCGTCTCCATCCTACAGCCTGGGACACAGATATAATGGCTCCATTTGGACCATGAAGATGAAGGACATGACCAAGGGAAGGAGGAGGAGCAAGCTAGAAGGTGCCATGAAGCAGAACTGCGACAGCCCTCACTGCCTACCTCTGGAATTTTCTGTAAGAAGTGAACTTCTAACTTGGTTATGCCACTGTTCTGAGTCTCTGTCCCCTACTGCTGAGCCTAATACTGCCTGACAGAAGTGGTACCAGGTAGGGGATGCAGTAGGTGATCCCATGCTTGTCCGTCTGCCTGCTTGCTTGCTTGCTTTTCTTTCTTCCTTCCTTCTTTCTTTCTTTCTCCTTTCTTTCTTTCTTTCTTTCTTTCTTTCTTTCTTTCTTTCTTTCTTTCTTTCTTTCTTTCTTTCTTTCTTTCTTTCTTTTTCTTTCTTTCTTTCTTTCTTTCTTTCTTTCTTTCTTTCTTTCTTTCTTTCTTTCTTTCTTTCTTTCTTCTCTTTCTTTTATTAAGTTTGATGGGGTGACATCGGTTAGTAAAATTACATCTTTCAGGTGCACAGTTCTATAATACATCTACTTGCATCTCCATATGTTTGACTCCCCTCATCTACCATCCCCCTCTCCCCTTACCCTCCGGCAAGCACTAAATTTTTGCCTGTGTCCATAACTTTGTTACTTTGCTTGTCTTGTTTGGTTTTATGTCCCAGTGAACCATATGAGTGAAGTCATGTGGTTCCTAACTTTTTCTATGTGACTGACTTTGCTCAGCATGATAATCTCAAGATCCAGGAAGGAGGAATTGTTCTTTTTTTCTTTTGTGCTCCATAGGCACTCAAGAACTCAGTCACCCTCACAGTCTTTGAATTCTTCACTGTCACCGCTAGGCTTAACACTCTGGTTCCCATAGATACTGCTGTCCCCAGGTGGCCACAGTGATCATTTAAATGACTGTCCTGCCACTGTAGAGGGCAGACTGGAGGGTTTTGCAGAGGCTATCGGATTGGCAGATTCACGTCCAGGACCATCACTTCAAGGTATTCTGGAAATGTGGCTTCGTGTCCGGTTCTGCAGAGCAGACAAGTACACGGGGAATGGCTGTGGATGAGGCCGGAGTGTCTGGCTCCCATGCCTCAATCCAGCCTCGAGGGACAGCTCATTCTTTTGCCAACATGCCAAGACATTCATGCCTCCTTTACATCATTTGGCATTTCCTTCTGCCTTGCATCTTGTCTTTCCCCCTCCCTCACTTCTCTGCCAATGAGTTTATGCTGGTCTTTGGAGACAAACGCCACCCCATGGCTGAGCAGACCCACCTTGCCTGCTGCTGGAGCTAAACAGCACTCGGACTAGTCCTCAGTAATTGGCCTCGGGTGAATCCTCCTTAGTAGTTTACAGCTCTCGCTTCCCTGCTAAAATGTGAGTTTCTGCTGGCAGGATGGTAAGTGTCTGTTATATCTGCACCCTCCTCTGCACCCTCCTCTGCACCCTCTCTGTAGTCTCAATCTGGCACAGAGCAAGAGCTAAGAGAATGTTTGTTGAAATAGTGAATATTGATAATGACTCCAAACAAAGCTACCTCCTCTGTCCAACTGCAGATGTAAGAGTATCGGCTCCAGGGTAGAACTGCCTGTGTGTGATCGGCCAAGGACCAGCTTCGGGTGTTTCGAGCATATCCTGTGACCTTCCGTGCCTTAGCTGTCATCTCTGGGAAGTGAGTGCAGTAACACCTACACCATTGTTGGTAGGATTCAATCACACAGTCCATGTGAAGCACTTAGCACCGTGCCCACACAGATAGAACTCAGTACACATCAGCTGTTGTCATTTCGTAGTTGTTCATTTCCTGCATGCTCTCCACTGTCCCTCTTTTTTTTCCTGTGCTCTCTCTGTACTTTGCTTTTCAATATCATTTTGACTCAAAACATTTTCTGACCCCCAGAACTGTGTCAGGCTAAACAGAGTTGCTACCTTGTGGTGCTTGCTGGCTTTTGGAGAGGCAGACAAGTAAGCCATGAGCTGAAGGGAAATGCTGCATGTAAGTAAATAATAGAAGTTCTCACCAGTTTCCATAGTAGTCCAGGAGGGAGAGCTCTGGTCAGGAAATGATTTATAGAGGGGCTGAACTTGAGATGGCTCTTAAAGGAGAAGTGAAGGGGTGGAAAGACTTGTGGGCAGAGAGGACAGCCTGTGTAATGGCACGAAGTGTCCAACACACAACTGGCCTGGGGAGCACTGGTGGTTCAGTAAACTAGACCAGTGGTCATCACCCTTGAACACCTTGGTACAATGCAGATTGCCAGGCTCCTCTCATTCAATCTGGGGTAGGGCCTGAGATTCTGCATTTTCAACAGGTTTCAGGTGGTGCTCCCATTGCTGCTCTGGGGCCACTCTCTGAGAACACTGCGAGGCCAGAGCATAGAGAGGGGAGTGGGGAGCAGAAAATGATGGGAAGTAGAGCTGGGGTTCACAAGCTAGCTCAGGAATTTAAATTTTGTAAACAGCAATGGCAGCAAAAACCTTGGAAGTGTCTTAAGGTGAAGAGTACACAATCAGATCTAGATAGCACAAGGGGATTTTAAGGGCCCACGACTCCAGAAGAGAAGACACATGAGGAGTTGAATCAGAAGTTGTGGACAGTCTACTTCTGATCACAGAGAAAGAGGTGCATTTCTGGGTTAAAGCTGCTGTTCCTGCCCCCTCCCCCATCACACCATCTCCTCAGAGTTTACCTCTTCCAAGCACAGGCAGCCTTTCTTTCCCTGCTCCTCCTGTTGGGCATAGTTTAAGCCAAAACTTCAAGCACATATGAGGACCCAGAATCACATTACATAGCTTCTTCTGTGGGTGTTAGTACTGATAGCTTTTTAAACCAAAACCTTTTTAATAAATGGTCATTGCCTGCCCCATTTCTGCACAGCCAGTCTTTACCCACTCTGTTTCATTCTGCTCCTGTGTACACAATGAGATAGCAACTGGTCCTACTAGCCTTAATGCAGCACCCTATTGCCACCAGAATGTCTTAAGACAATCCCACATGAAGAGCTCCAGTAAAAATAGTTAATAGATGACAATGTCACCACAGAACTGAATTTTGAAGTCTCTAAGCATTTATTAACCTTTCTATGTCAAAATAGTTTATAGGAAATTCATATGTGATGGAAATACATTATTGTTCCTGACTTAGCCAACATAACCAAAAATGTCTAAACTGATAAAATGAAATTGAGACTTACGTACAGTATATTCCATTGAGATGTATATCTGATACTGTCCTCGTCTGTCTCTCTGCTCCCTTTGAGGTCGGGTTGATTCGCCTTTGTATTAACTACTGTAATGAGTGTTCACGAATTGCCCATCATTTGTTTCTAAATGTAAAATATTTTTTAAAGGCTTGAGATAAAAATGGTGCTTGTTGGACCTGGGAGCATAAGCAAAGCCTACTCTGAAAGGCTTCTCACTTCAATGTTTAAACAAACATGGAATAGCCATTGAATCCCAATCAAGCCCTTGGATGTATAACAGGGATTGGTTTATTTCCCGAATAGACAGTTTTCTGAGTGTTGCTTATAGCTAGAGATCTCTCATTTTTGTTATAAACCTTTCCCTTTCTTCTGGACCGTTTGTGTTTCTGCTGTAAATCCTTGGTGCCATATAGTCTTTTCACAGATACCTTCCACCAGAGAGGGAGCTGGAATATTTCCAAAATAAATTTCTGACTCAGGCGGGTGCCTTTTATAATGTCACTGAGTCAGAAGAGCTAAGAAGTTATAGAAAAGCCCATTTATTATTAAGAAGTTTTCTCCTTTTAAATGTCTTTTTCCACTTTCTTTCTGCTGTGACTTTCCTCAACTGTTTATATTCTTCCCTGGAGGCAAAATGAATGATTTTATTTTTCTAATCAGTGAGCACAGCAGCAATTTTTTTCCCCATTATTATCAGAATCTTCTAGAGTTAAGGGCTTCTCTCTTTTTAAAGCAAGAAACATCCTCTTTTAAACACAGTTCTGCATTCATTTACTTTATTTGATTACAGGGCAAAGAGCAGAAAGCCTCTGATTTTACCTCCCATGTTTCCCTTCCCCCGGACCCCTAAAAAGCTCACACTGGGGGACAGTCACCCCCAAATGTGCAGGTGGAGCTGAGGTTATGCAGTGTTCCTGAAGGGAGCCCTGAGGAGCCCAGTGAGATGGAGCTGGGGGAGGGACAAGGAAGGAGAGTGGGAGGTGCTCTCTGTCTGCCTCCAACTCCACCCATCATTCCCAAATCAAAGAGAAAATCAGCCATGGTATTTTATACTTGAGGCACTCTAGTAAAAGTAGATGTTCATCTTATTGGTTTAGTTGCTCTTCCAAGTGAAAAATATTTTAGCGGTCATTTAAAAACTTGCAGAATATTTTCTCCTTCACACTGATTCCTACCAACTCAATTTGAAATTGGCTTTCTCAGTTCTGTCTTTCCCATCTAAAAGAAACCCAACCGATCCCTGCCTGCCTACCATAAAACCCCACCCTGTGCTCGCACTGGACCTGTGGCTTCCAGTCCAGGGCAGGGGGCTGGTTCAGGACGACAGTGTCCATGGGCCACCATGGATTCTGCCAAACAACAATCAGACTGCTGCCCTGGATCTGGTGGTTTTCCTGAAGGATTGTAATTTCTCAGAAACAGAGAGGTAGGGAACTGGGGAGAAATTACCATGAATGTCTAACATGCCTTGGAATGTCTTCAGGTGTGACATGAAAATATTCTGTTTTTCTTTTAATGTCATTCCCAAAGTTTAGCCCTGGGTCTGGCAGCAGGCAGATACTTTATGAATGGATAAACAAACTACTAAAATGAACTAAACAAATATTCCATAAATACTAGGGACATCCTTCATATTTTCTTTCAAATATTTTGAAAAACGTCTTAGCCATTTCCCACAATCTTGTTTCCAGATTTGGTGTTCCCAAATGGATGATATAATGGTTATTGGCCCACAGACCTGTTCATACCATCGGCAAAGCTAACTGCTATGATGGCTTTTCATCTCTCCGTCCCTTTTAAATTTGAGCACACTAGTGGGGAGGCTGGAAACAAGATGTCCCTGAAAATATGTTGAACACAGTCACGTTCTGAGGACTCTCCACATGCTGCACGTGGCTATGAACACAGCAATCAGTCTGTGAACTGCAGAGGTGAATATGAATGTGAGCCTTGTGCTTGCTGACATTCCTCTTGGCTGCCCGGTGGAGATGATCAGATGACAAAGAGATTGTTCTCTCTCCTGTCTGCAGTCAGTTTTTCTGGAGTTTGCCTTGGTGGAGAAAGCAAGTGCTAGTGAGGATCACCCGGGTGGGGGAGGAGGGGTTTAAGAATGTACAATCAGAGCCACTGGTCTAGTCTCCGTCATGCCAGAACAACTCATGGTACTTTTTTCTTATACTGAAAAGGAATTTAAGAGAGAGAAATAAAAGCTACGAGCCAGCATTAGGTAATTTTATTATTTTATTCACAATTTTCAAGTATTAAAAAAACTTTAGAATTGGTTTTGAAACAAAATAGTATGATATAACACTATAAAATATTTTTATTGCCAAGTAGAGAAAAACCACAAATTATAAACAGTTTTCTAAAGATTTGACATTATATCAGGTAAAAATCCAATTCTTTTTGAAAAGTGTGTCCCCATTGAAAATAAGAGGGTGCTCTGAAACAACCCTCACCATGACACGTCCACATAAAGTGTGTCACAGAAACACTGGCAGACAATTAAAGGCATTTCTATAAATTCTCTGAAAAGGTTTTGTGTCCTTTGTGATTTGACATTTAATCTGATTGTTTCAGAATTCAAAAATGGATGATGTGGAGAATAAAGACAGTGCCAAAAGCAGTAGCATCAGCCAAAGCAGCAGCAGCTACAGTGACACCTTGGGCTCCAACACTGGCAGCAGCAGAGGCCACCCAACCGGAGCCCCACAGAACATGGACATAGGCCCAGAACAGTGCCAGCCAAACCGCCCCAGAAGCCAAAGGAAAACAACATTCTTCCAGGGACAACAAAGTAGGAGGAGCTCAGACTGACTCTTGTCTAACACATGTATCAGGTGGTGTAAGAGTAATAGACCACGTAACAAAACCAAGCGTTATAAGATGGTTGGTCAAGGTAGAGAAGCCCAGTTGCCCTGTAGTTTTCAAACTTTATTTGTCAAGCAGTGAAAACATTCTATATCTAATATTTCTTAACACAATAGAGATATAATAGGGAATATTAGAATTAAAATTTTCTACTTTAATTCTTTTCTTCTTCACTATAGAGCCCAATGTACAAGTTGACCATAAGAAATATGGTCTCATACTAACAGCCAATTATTATGATATTGAACATTTTTATCATGGAAACACATGCAAGCTACGCCTTCCTTTAATATTGCCATTAAGATTGCGATTCCATATTATCATTATTATGGCTGTCTTTATTAAAAATACATAATTATATATTTTTTCTTTTTTTCCTTTTTGTACAACAAAGATCCAACATTTTTTTTAGATGACTGAAAAAATCCATGGTAAATGTGAAAAGTCGGATGCTAAAAAATATCATAATTCCAAATGCTGAATAACTACTGAGGTAAAGGTGCAGTGACCAATCCTCTGTCTTGATGTTAGCATGTGGTTCCTGTAATTCAAGCATGAAGGGAAATGTAGTACTCCTGTTCAGCCTTGAGTCTCCGATATCCCAAATGCCTACTTTTATACTAAGACAATATTAATTTTCCTGAGAGATGCCAGTTTAGCTAATATGACAGGACCCTTTACTAGTTTATGACTGTGTATTTATACAACATGACTCACATGCTGACAGGATGTGTCCAACATAATTCAGTGAAGAAGGTGCACCACCAATTTATAGGAAACACATAAGAGTACATCCCTGTAGGGGAAGGCGTGTGCAGTAGGCCACCTTGGGTCTTGCTATCTATCTTCAGAAATCCCACTGGAGACTTAGGTTCAATGTCAACAAAGACCTGCCTCTTCTCAGGCAGGAGTAGAGTGGGCAGGTGAGCAGTTGCTGTCCCAGACCTGACCGAGGCCTGGCTGATGCCTCCGCTTAATGTCCTCAGTTACCCTGATGTAAGAGCTTCATAGGGACAGACTCCTGCAAACTAAATCCAAATGGTTGATGTGTAATCTAGAATGCCAATTTCTTTCCCTCTTTTTACCTTTCATTAAGCAGGGAGAACAAGTGATATTGTCAGTGCCAAATAGCAGCAAAGACATAAAACTGGGACTAGAATTCAGGTCCTTTGATTGTATCCAGAATCAGAAGTGCTGAAAGAGCAGCACTGATGCCAACAGAATCACAGGGATGATCAGGATCAATGTGGTCAGAACCAAGTCTGTTATCAGTAGAACACATTAGCTCACTATAAAATTAAGTCTGATTAGTTTACCTGGCCCCTGACATATGGGGATATGTTTCTGGCTGTGTGAACATGTGGAGTATGTTGAAACATAACAGTTCTTTTAAGCAATCAAACTACTGTTGTGTGCACTGTACTTAAATGCAGTTTTTCTTGCAAAATTTCCACCACCACTACCATCGTGACCATGGTCACCATCATCATTAACTTTACTGCCATCATAGTCTATGTGACCATTAAAGCAATCTCAAATATTTTAATATCAACCAGAACACTGGAGAGTCCCATTCTGTGTCTTGAGCACTGTGCAAGAAATGAAGATTGCAAAGTAGTTGGTATGTTGATAGTGTTATGGGTTGGCCTGTATCCCCTCAATATTCATAAGCTGAGGTCCTAACCCCCAGTACCTCAGAATGTGACATTATTTGAAGATAGGGTCTTTATTAAGTTAAATGAAGTCCTTAGGGTGGGCTCAATCCAATATAGTGTTCTTAAACAAAGGAGAAATTTGGAGACAGATTGGCAGAACAGGGGAACATCATGGAACATGAAGATGACTCCCTCCAAGCCAAGGAGAAGGCCCAGAAGAGATCCTTTTCTCACGTCCCTGCCAATACCTTAAGTTCAATCAATTTCTGCTGTTTCAGCCACTTGGTTTGTGGTACTTTGTTATGGCAGCCCTAGCAAACTAATGCTGACACCAAATGAAATGCTGTGTATATCTCCCAGTAGGGGGACTGCAGCCACAAATAATAAAGATGACACACATAGACACTATGAAAAGAAGGGTATTAAATCGGTTACTCTGGGTGAATTTAAGAAGATACTGTAATGGAGGATGCAACTGCAAAGGGTGGAAGCTGCAGGATGTGACTTTAAGTGTTTGCTGCAGTCAGATGGTCAGATAGCTGTGGACTGAATTCTGTCTTCACTATTTCTAGTAACTCTCTTTAGGGTCAGTCAGCTTACGTGCCTTTGGTTTTTTAGCTGTGACATCTTGGGACTGTCAACCTGTGTGCCTTAGCTTTATCGAAATGGGGCTGAGAATTATCCTTGCCTTACATGGCCATTACTATGATCTAAGAGTTAGGATTTGCATTAACAAGGTAGTAGGTAATGTAGAGGAAATGTTAACGAGATCAAAATAAACAAACTTCTCTCAAAGTTTTGAGCCTGGGAGAAAGAAAGAATGATACAGTACCAAGAATTACAAAGGGGACTTCGAAGATGTGGAAAATAACCTGGCTTACTATCAGAAACAATTTTTAAAATAAGTTTCTCGAATCCATGAAAAGTAGAAATATATTAATTTTTTAATTTCTAGTTACAATATTGTTTTCTTCTGAGCTGGATTCAGATCTTTATTTTAAAAATATTTTGGTTCTTTGAAAGTATTTATATTGTTGAAAATTATATTGGTGTTTAGAGTAATATAAATTTAAACTCATGCTGTAATTAGTACGTTAATTGTTATATTTCATGAGATCTGTAGTATTCAATTTTCATTATAGTAATGGAAAAAATTTATGCCTGCTGATACTTTATCAGGAGAACCCCTAAAGACACAAGGTATAATAACTTTCAAAATGTTCTTTTCTTCTAGAATCCACTGGTGTTGATGAGCAGAGGAAATATAGACCATAACTGTGAGGATTTGGTCAGAAGTATTGATGTTCTCACATCACATTCCTGTAGTAAAATATAGTGAAGCTAAATCTACAAGATTAGGCCACTGGACCTATGTGTTTAGATTTATTTTATTTTATACTGGGAGATCACAAATCATATTTACCTGGATATTTGGTAATGTGAAAGTAATATTATTTCATCCAATTCATGGTGTTCTAACTACCTATTTTGAGACTTAGAAAAGAATGCCCTTACATTTGTTGAATCCAATAAAATTTGAATTTTAAAAAGAAAATATGAGTGTACAGAAAACTGATTTTTGTAAGTGATTTTTATGTCTTGTAACTTTACTGAATTTTTTGTTAGTGGAGCCTTTAGAGTTTTCTGTGTTTGCAATCGTGGCATCCAATAAGAGACAATTTTGCTTCTTCCTTTCTGATTTGAATGCTTTTTGTTTCTGTCTCTTGACTAACTGCAATTTTAATTTACTTAGATCTTTAACATTTGTCACAATGTCTTATACTTTTCTAGGTTGAAGACTTGCCTTTTTATGTAATCCCTTTTATTTTCAAACATCTTCCTTCATACTGTTATCACTGCTAATTCCTAAGTCACCTTTTGTAGTTATGACATCTTTTGAGGGTTCTATGAATTAAATCGGGTTGTTTTTCCACTTTCCCTTGTCAACTGAGTATAAATGAATCAAGAGGCTTCACCAGAATTAAATGACAAAGTTTTGTTCAAGAATCTTATGATTTTGCAAATTTAGAAACACTATCAGGTGACATCCAGAATGTTCCAAATGAAAGAGTAAAGTTGAGAATGCTTATCATAAAAAAGAACATTCCTGAGACTAATCAGTCCTGCATTCTTAGCTTCTGGTTTGATCTGATATGGAATCTTTCAGATGTTTGGTGGTCTGGATAATGGATGTCACACAGTCTGGATAAATGAATGTCAGATGGTCTAGAGAGTTGAATATTCTTTCCCAAGTTTTTCACATGGGCATTCTTTCCTAAGTTCTTTAGAAATTGATCTATAAGATTTACATATACCTCCAGGAATTGATGCATTACTAAAAATCAAAAGTTTAAATCCTCCAGCTAAAGTAAAATAACTTCTATTCTTCATGTTTCAGCCCATTCTAAGTAATTTTGTTAGGTAGGCTATGGTGACTCCTCTTTGTTTCTTCATTGTTTCTTCATTTCTCCCTTTTAATCAAGATTTTTTCTTAGAAAACATCATAGATCAAACAAGCAAGCATTACAGTCCCCCGATGCCAAGGTGGCAATGCCTTCCTCAGACCTACCAATGTCTTTCAAAGGGGAGACATGTTTGTCACACAGTTTTTGAACCAATTAGAAAATTTGGGTTGAAACATTAGGAAAAGTTTAATTAAGACATTATTATTATATATCAGCTTTAGAAACCAGTCTCAGTCTTGAGATTAGGTCAGTTCAGTTAAACAGTTGTGTCTCATTTCAGGAGTCAGTAATGTGGGTTCCCAGAGTTGGGTCTATGATACAAGCAATCAGGTATTTAATAAGTTGTATCTCCATAGAAACAAAAGAAAAACAATGATTAATGAGTGAATCAGACTATGATCCCAGTTTCTGAGTTCTGAAGATAGCTAGTTGAGAACATTTCTAGATGTCAGGCTGAAACATCTTCAGATTGAGTGACAATTTGATAGATTCTGCTGCTTTTCAGTTAAATGTCTGGTGATTTTTCTACAAAGGCACAAAGATTGTCCATACATGAGTTATTGTGGTGATTTCTCTGGAATTGATATCGAGTTGTCCCACTTTAGCTAGCATGGTTTTGAAAAAAGGGTAGGTTCAGTTCTCAATGATTTCATGTCAAAGGATGGATGAAAAAATGGAAACATTAGTTTAGAGAGTCATAACCATCCATTGGAGGAACTAGAAAAACTCAGGATCCAGTCAGTTTATAGGTAGAAACAAGGCCTCAAAAAACAACAATCAGCACTAGACACTTAATATCCACAAAGGGTGTATCACTATAATAAAATATAAATCACCCTAATTTTTACCAAAGATAGCCAAATTAAAATGAACTTATTTGCAAAATAAGCTTAGTTTCAATGAAGTTGGCCTGTTATTTACAGCAGCAAGAATAGTAATTGTAATAGCATTGAGACTCTTTTAAATCTGCATTGCTGTTTTTTTGTTTGTTTGTTTGTTTTTTGTTTGTTTTTAAATAAAGAATCTTCAGGTTGAGGCCAGAAAAGCTAAGGCAACAGCTTGGCATTAGACTCTGCCTGCAATACCTATAGATTTGGGTGAGTTCCTCTCTTCTGAGTTCCCAAAATTTCTTGGAGTTACTGCACCTGCCAGGAAGTGACCTTCTTTACTTATCTGGTTAGGCTATTGGGTATCCTGTGAGCAAGGTACCAGGCTGATATTTCCAAGGGTTTTATTGGTTTCCGTAAATCAATCTTAGTTCTCAAAGCTGTTGGGTTACATGAGTCTAGGCATCTTTCTCTCAAATATGACATTCCAGTCAAATCTTGGTAACATAACCAATTTTTCCAATTGTATCCTGTTATAAGAACAGATTCTTTTTGAACTTATGCAAATAACAATATTGCCATGAAAATAAGAAGAGTCACTGAGAGTTTCTGACTTTTAGAAGAATTAAATAGGGAGAAAAAGATAAATGTTTCAATTCTGCTTACAAAGATGTAATTTATGAAATTCCTGTGGGTCATAGTAACTTATTATCTAGAAAAAATAAAAATAAATAGATAAAGAACCAACATTGTTTGTAACAAAAAGTTGAAAATTGCAATTATTCTCATCAATTCCTTCAGTCCCATGTTATTAATTCTCATTGACCTTGATCTTTTTGCTAGCAGTTTTAGGAATCCAGTTTTTCCTGAGATTTCTACAAATTCTAACCCAGTTCAATGATGTGATCTGAAAGTTTATCAGAAACCTGTATTTTAGCATATGTGTCAGTGTCCTGTCCATAAATCTCTCTGAGAATGAAACACATTTGTAAAAGTGTCAGAGTAAGACAGTGACTCTCTGTAAATGACAAAGACTTAACATGACACGATTAAAGATTTTATTACAATGTAATTGACAAAGAAATTTGTTTTTCTCTGAAACACACAACATTTTATGATAATATTATGTCAGGACATTTTTAGATTTTTATAAGTTTTACATAATTATGGAACATTTATTTTAATAGCTATACTATATGCATACAAATACATCCTAATTATTATTTCTTATTTGACAGTGTAATATGTAATATTATAATGTAATATTAGCACATCAAATAGGCCTAATTTGTTTAATTTCCCCCTTTTATAA
The DNA here is from genome assembly GCA_004026885.1 of Lyroderma lyra. Lineage (NCBI taxonomy): Eukaryota > Metazoa > Chordata > Mammalia > Chiroptera > Megadermatidae > Lyroderma > Lyroderma lyra. The sequence goes on along the minus strand of PVJL010007866.1, from coordinate 5,372 downwards.
AGAGAGAGAGGGATCTTTTCAGGGACACTTCTTAAAAATCTCATAGTTATTCTTAGGTCAAGAACAAGACTCATTTAATTTTTGAATTTTGGAAAGTTTGTCAAAAATATCAAACCTTTTAAAGCATTTGGTCAAATAGAATTATAGGTCACTGTGATAATACGAAGTTATCCATTTAATCATGGTGACAAAGACTTTGCAGCCAAAGACAGAATATTAAATAGTTGTAAGCAAAATTTAGCTCTTTTAATATTAAAGCTTGGTTAACCTAAGCAATCAAATACTTGATGTACAGAGCACAGGAAATAACTTTAATAAAACACAAAATCTTTTCTTTCCCTTTATAATTTCTTATTAATATTAATAGCATACCAGTAGTACTGGAAAATTTTGTCCTTTTAACAGAGAGGAAAAACCAAACTAACTTTGCATCAGCTTACTTTTGATATTGTAATTCATTTACTTAATTAAATTCATTTTAACCTTACATAGCTTGACCACTCATAAAATTTCCATTCTCAGGATTCCTTTTCACCAACCTTTTACAACTTTCTTAGTGCATTTTAGTTTGCCTCTTGTTCTCTTACCATTAAGAAATAGACAGCTTACTTTAAGATACACCACTTTCTTTTGATGCCCTCAAAAATGCATTTCCGTATCTTATACTTGTTTTTATTGAAAACATGTATTATTTCCTTGCATTCAGTTGTTTGTTTCCCTTGTTACTCTTAGTTCTAATATATATTTATTAACAGATCTAAATTTATCTTTTAGTTTATCTGTGTAAGATGTCAAAATAAGTAAACTTAGACTTATTTAGCAATTAATGTTTCAGTATTTTATGTCATTGGGAAATGATCTGGATATTCAATAATTGTCCATCATTTAATTTAGCTAGCAAAACTTTAACATTTCAAATTATCAAAGAGATTTTTTTGGAAACATAAATATAATTATTGCTGAAGAGATCACCCAAAAAAACTCATTTTATCCTTACATTAATTTAAAGTTGTTAACAATAATGTTTCGATTACTTATGAAAATTTCATCATACTGATAATATTTTTCTTGGTAACAAATTTTGCAACAGAGATAACATAAACTTATTTGACAAATAAACCGAGGCATAATTAATTCCTTTTATTTAACAGAGCTCTTTACAAACTAATTACAGTAATATTCTCCAAAGGTAGACGTACATATATATATATAGACAGACACAACCAGAGACCTCCTATTTTTATTTAAAAATTTCAGCTATGAGACAGATACAATAAAGTAGAACCTCAATAATATATAACAGTTGAATAAGTTCAGATTGTTGGTTTAGATGGTTCAGGCTTCTACTAATTTAGAGAAGACTTTAAAATTTGTATTTGTCCTTGATAAACAATTCTTAAGGAGAGGGTTCTACCTCAAGTAATCTACAGATTCAATGTAATCCTTACCAAAATATTGTTGGCGTTTTTCACAGAACTAGAACAAATAATCTTAAAATTTATATGGAACCACAAAAGTCACTGAATAGTAAAAAAGTCTTACAAAAAAATCTTAAGAAGAATAAAGTTGTAGGAATCATGCTACCTGATATTAAATTATACTACAAGGCTGTAGCAATCAAAATAGCATGGTACAGGCATAAAAACAGGTAGCTCAACAAAACAGAGTAGAGAGCCCAGATACAAACCCATGCCCATATAGTCAATTAATCTATGACAAAAGAGATAAGAATATACTAATGAGGGTAAAGACAGTCTCTTCAATAAATGGTGTTGGGAAAACTGGACACATACATACAAAAGAATGAAACGATCAATTTCTTATACCATATACAAAATAAACTGAAATATAATAAACTTACTATATTTTTTTGTGTATAAGATGCCTCCATGTATAGGATGATCCCTACTTTTTTTTTTTTTTTTTTTGCTTTTTTGGTATGTGGGTAGCTCCCTGGCTGGGAATCGAACCCAGGCCGCAGCGCTGACAGCGCCAACGCCGAAGCCTTAAGCTACTACACCATCAGGGAACTCCCGATCCCTACTTTTCTATCCCAACATTAAGAAACCCTCTCAACTGATTACTCCTGTATATAAGATGATCCCCAATTTTTAGTCTAACAATTTTAGACAAAGTGTCATCTTATACATGGAAAAATACAGTAAATATAAGACCGGAAACCATAAAACTCCTAGAAGAACTCTTTTTGAATTCTTCTAGGCAACCTACTTACTGGGAGAAGATATTTGGCAATAATATATCTGATAAGGGGTTAATATCCAAAATATATAGGAGCTCATACCAATTAACACCAAAAAACAAAACAAAAAATAATAAAAACAAATTTTAAAAATCCAATTAAAAAATGGACAAAGGACCTGAACAGACATTTCTCCAAAGAGGACATACAGATGCCCAATAAACATATGAAAACATGCTCAACATTACTGATAATCAGGGAAATTAAAATTAAAATCACTATGAGATTTCACCTCTCACCTGCCATAATGGCTATCATCAATAAATCAACAAATAACAAATGTTGGTGAGGGTGTGGGGTAAAGGGAACCCTTATGCACTGTTGGTGGGATTGTAAATTGGTGTAGCCACTATAGAAAACAGTATAGAGTTTCCACAAAAAAATTAGAAATGGAATTACCACATTACCCAGCATTTCTACTTCTGGATATTTATCCAGAGAAACCCAAAATACAAATTTGAAAAAATATACGCACCCCTATGTTCATTGTGGTTTTATTTACAATAGCCTAGATATGGAAGCAACCTAAGTGTCCGTTGACAAACAAATGGGTAAAGAAGTAGTATATACATACAAAGGAAGCTTACTTGGCCATAAAATAACTGCTATCTTGCTATTTGCGACAACATGGATAGACGTAGAGGGTATTATGCTAAGTGAAATAACTCAAATACAAATACCATATGATTTCACTTATAAGTGGAATCTAAAAAACAAAATAAACTCATAAAGAGAACAAATTGATAGCTGCCGAAGGGGATGGGAGATGAGGGTTAGGTGAAAAAGGGGAAGGGATTAATAAGTACAAATTGCCAGTTTAGAAAATAGTCACAGGGATGTAAAGAACAACATAGAAAATACAGTAAAAAACATTGTAATATCTATATATGGTGTCAGATGGGTACTACACTTAAAGGGATAATCATTTTATAAGTTACATAAATGCCTTGTCACTATGTTGTACACCTGAAACTAATATAATATTTTTATATCAACTGTAATTGAAAAATTAAAAGAATTTTATTGTAATTTTAAGGAGGGGGTGTTGCTTAAGTAAGGGAATATTTTCAGCTGCCTATTCTTTTAAATATTCTTCTTTTTAAATAAATTTTTTTTCAGTCTTAAGAATGGAGGATAGTGATGTTTGCCGAGTTTTAAATTGCTTCTAGAGCTGCATGTCTGGTTTTGCTGAGATTTGTAAGATACGGACATTTGCTCTCAGTTCCCCAAAGAATTGATTTGTAATTCAAGTGACATCATAGGTTGATGTGCCCACCCAACCACACCAATCCTAGCTGGCTTCTTTCCCTCTGGGTTCATAGTTTTATTTCAGCTTTAGGGAGAGGTTTTTTGTTTGTTTGTTTGTTTTTGTTGTTGTTGTTGTTTTTAAAATTTCTGTCAGGCTCTGAATCTTCAATTCCAATTTTGCTAGGTTTCCAATCATAAACATTAAATTTTTAAAAATATCTTGTCATGTTTCAAGCAAGAGACAAAAAATTTTCAAGCACCTGCTCAGATGGCCAAAATGTCTTTAAATATCTATTTAGAGCTGTTTTTTTTAAAAAAGTTATTTGTCTTTTAGAAGCTTCTGCATATCAATCAATGAATACATTTCATTGTCCCTGAGAGGTTAAAAATCATTTCTTTTAAGGGGTGGTGGTGCTAAGGTAGACTTAAACTAAAGGTTTTAGTGACTGGCCATTAGAGTTTCGAATTATTTTATATTTATAAACAGTCTCAATCTCAACCAAAAGAGGGAGGTTGAGGAACCCAGAGAACGCGTTATTAGAATTCTGGAGCTCTTGGGTGGATGACAGAACACAAAGAATTTAAGTCAGGCATTGATGCACAGCCGAAAAACTCAGAGTTTAAGTCCTCAGACTTAACTGCGCAGGCTTCAGCCATACTGATTTAAGTAATTTGTTTGCCGGGCTACGATAACTCCATTTTATTTCTTCATTCTTTCCTAACTACACTGTTGGGGCTTGGGGCACTTAGGTCTCATATTTGTGCTTTCTAGCTTCCAAAATTTTGTCGCCGTCAGCCCCTGTCCTTGTGGGCTTAGGGTTTTACTGAGGGTTCAGCATGTGAGTAAGCAGAATTAGATGTATTCAAACCGCCATGTTAAGTCAGAGCGGGTGTCAGTATCTTAAAAATCTGGGGGCCATTCCAACCATGTTGCTGAGTCATTCCTTCCAAGGCCCCCTACTTCTCCATCTGGGGGCTCCCGCCACCTTCAAACTCCAGGAAGATTACACAAACTACCACAATACGCAAAAGAGAGCTACAGAGTGTTGGGGGTGGGTGGGGTGATGTAGATGATAAAGATGATTCTTACTTAATTGAGTCAACTGGTCATCTGTGGCCCAGGGGCGCTGGCTCACTAGGGTAATGTTCTCCATGGCCTTTCTCCTTCATCCAGCCTGCAGGTCCTCGTTGGCGGCCAGGGCCCAGCCCCTCCCGTGCCTGCCCCTGGAGCACCACCCAGCCTGCCCCACCCAAAACTATGAGGTAGGCCCTGCCCCGTCTGGCTCCTCAAGAAAGGCAGGCTCCCACTGCGTGCCTGGTGACTCCTTGAAGCATGTCTAGCCAACTGCTCAGACTCCGGCGCCCCCTGGCAAGGCCCCCGTGCAGTGTCCCTGGGATCGCTCTGCTGCTGCTGCTGGTGTTGCCACTTGGGGCCGGGGCCAACTGCCCGTGCCAGGATCCAGCGCTGTGCCAACCCATCCACCACCACCCCGACTTCGAGGTAATTGCCTGCCCCTCCAGGTTTGGTTTGCAAGGTCTGAAGAGAAGTTAGAATGGAACCGAGCCCTAAAGAGAGGTGGTGTGGGTGCTGAAATCAACATTCATCACCTGCTTAGGGCCATTCTGTTTACAGATGACTTCATCTTGTATAATAGATGACAGAACTCAGGCTCAGAGAGGTTGACTCACTCCTCCCACGTCTCACAGTGTCTGTCTGCAAGAGGCAGTCAAGTATTCAAACCCAGATCTGACTCCAAACACAAGCTCCTTTCTTCACCCCGCTGTGTCTCTGCAGTGCACTCTGGCCTCACAAGCAAAGAGCTAGGATATTCCCTAAGAAGCAAGACCTACTGGTTTCCAAGAG